>ML303451.1:0-16301 GCA_005239505.1 Nicotiana paniculata | reverse complement strand
AGGGTTCACCCTAAACCTATAAATAGACTCCTAAAACACAATTAAAGGGGGATTTTCGTGGAATCAAAGTAGAGAAGGAGAAAATTCCATTGAAGTGCAAAATCATTGAGTTCTACATCCTAGTATTTCTTACTTTATATTATGCAATTTCTTGTAGTTTTGTTTCTTCTAGACATGAGTAGCTAAGTTTTTAATCTAGGGTTTTGGTAGAACCCGTTGGGGATGAATTTCTTTTGATATTAATATATTTTGATTGATTATTCTCTATTTGTTCAACTACGTTCTTATTGTAGTTAATTGAATGGCCATCAATTAGCTGTGCCTATTTAGTATGTATCTACTTGAGAGAGAGTGCATATTTAGGTAATTGTTTGAACAACACCACTCCTAGAGTATAGACGAAAGTCATAACCGAGGGTTTAGAGGTTGGATTAGAGATAACGATACCTCGGGTGCAATCTAAAGTGAACTGTAATGAAATCTAGCTAGCGTAACTTGAGAGAGTGCGTCTAGTAAATTATCATAATTACTTGAGAGAGATTTATGGTAGATAGAGTGTTCATGATTGATAGAGACGATTAATCAAGCTATAAGAAGTATCCGAGAAAGAATTCACCAACGGGGGAAACCATAACCTTAGACCTTTATTATTATTGTTTACATTAAATTGTTAGTCAATTACTAGTTTATTATTTTGTTAGTAGAATTAGTTGAACAACACTAATTGATATTCAAAAGTCTTGAGAAACTTGATTAAACACTAGTTTAGTATTTTACAGACTCAATTGATACGTTCAATTCTCTGTGGGATCGACTTTGGGCTTAAAACCCCAGATTATATTTGCAGCGCCCGTTTAGTCTTTTTATAAGACATAGTTGAGTGTGATCAACCTCTCTCATATCATAACATCCTCACAATATTGGCCCTACTCAGTCAGACTCTCTCAGCGTGCCATTCAGGCCATAAATAAAACGGGGTTCTCGACCCAAAATAGTATCTCATTTCAAGAAATAGTAATATTATCAAATAAGAGTGTCAACAATTTCACAAGAAAGACTGAGTGTAAAATTATAGTTTCAAAGTGAGGAATATCAGTAAAATAGCCCTCAAGACAGATCGGCACTAGGCCCCAAACATGGCTTACAACCCAAGTATAACAAAACATAGTAATACTAATAATCATATGCTTTAAAAGCGGTTTCGCAACTCAATAGTTGCCTAAAAAGATACATTTTCCAAATTTCCAATTCGTGCACGCCCCACCCTCGTCATCCAGTGTGTGCGTCACTCCAAATATGTGAAAGGATGTAAAGTCCGGAGTTTCATACCCTCAGGATATGATTTAAAGACATTACTTACCTCAAACTAGCCCGAAAAGCTACTCTGCAACCCGCTTGCCTCTCGAATCAACTTCCGAGTGCTCCAAATCTATAAAGATCAGATCTTTCTTATCAAATTATGCTAAGGGAATGAATTCCAATTGAAAAATACCAATTTTAGAACAAAATCCGAAATTAGCCAAAACCCAACCCCCGGTCCCGCGTCTCGGAACTCGACAAATTTTATACCAAAATATTCTTCATCATCTCACGAGTCCGTACATATAAAGAACTCTAAAATCGGATTCGTTTGACCCCTCAAATCATCCCCTAAAGGTCTCATAATCTCAAGCCCTAATTCCATATTTTTCTACTGATTTTCATAAATTAAACGATGATAATTTGATCCTTAATCACATATAATCGAGTTTTAGGGTCCAAAATCCTTACCTCAATAAAGAACAATGATTTCCTCTCTTAAAAATCGCCTCAAAAGCTTCTTCCCGTTAAGAGTGGGTTATGGTCGCGGATGGGCTATTTAAATACACTGCCTAGATTCTTGGGACTTGCTCAGTGCGTTCGTGTGAGGAGCAACGCGATCGCATAACACTGACCACTCTCCCCCATGCGATCGCAGCCCAGACCCCGCGTTCGCATAACATTAGCTCACCCAGCCTGCTCACACGCCTCACACTTATGCGATCGCACCAGGTCCCACACATTCACACAGCCTTCCCCCTTCCCTCACTTCGCGATCGCGGTCCCACTATGGCGATCGCATAGAATAAAATATGCTGCCTCACAACTAGCCTATGAGATCGCATACTTTTTCCCGCGATCGCATAGGAGAAATCTAGTACCCTAAAACACCAGCAAAACTGCCACTTTCTTACACCCAAACTTGGTCCGTTCACCTCCCGAAACACCCCCGGGACCCCAACCAAACATACCAACACATCCCATAACCTCATTCAAACTTAGTCGGGCCTTCGGAACACCAAAAACAACGGAACAACACCAAAATCACGTCGGATTCAAGCCTAAGAACTTTGAAATTTCTAAAATCCACCAACGATGCCGAAACTATCCAAAACACATCCGATTGACCTGAAATTTTGCAGACATATCCAAAATAACATTACGAACCTGTTCTAACTTTCGGAATTCCATTCCGACCCCGATAGCCTATTTTTCACTGTCGACCGAAAATCGCCAAAAACTAACTTTCACCAATTCAAGCCTAATTCTACACCGGACATCACAAAAATATTCCGAACACACTCCTAAGTCCCAAATCACCTAACGAAGTTATTCGAGTCATAAAATCCGCATTCCAAGGTCATTTACCAATAATTCAATTTTCAGTTGACTTCTCCCACTTTAAGGCTATTCTTAAAGACTAAGTGACTAAATCTCACTACAACCATTCCGATTCCGAGCCTACCAACACTAACACATCATAAACAATATAATCAACCTATGACAAGACAATAACAATAATTATAATACAAGTTTTACGTAACGACCGACCGAGTCATTACATATAACATATAAAAATTTAATTATTAATCCACCACTATATGAATTAGTCTGAGTTTTTGAAATTTAAGTTATTAGACTGTATCTTGAAACCTGCATTCCAATTAAGTATAAGGATTGCAGGTTCCTAGTTTTGTTTTTGTTTCTTATTTTCGTTTTCTTTTATTGTATTTTGTTGCAGTCATACACCTAGGTTTAGAACTCGAAGAAAGAGAAATAGGTCTTTTCATAAAGCTCTTTTTTTTCGGAAATCAGGTGCACTTTTACAGCAAATTGATCGGTTCTCTTTATTTCTCACACCCTTAAATGATCAAAAAAAAAATATCACTTCAAATTTTTTGAATTCACATTAAAGAGATACCTTCCAAAGATTGAGTACATCAATAAAACGATTGACATGGAACTTGCTCCACCTTTGGCCGATAAGATTGAGACATTTAATGGTCCACTATTCTTTGAAAAATTATTCTAAATAGCCATTAACCAGGTGTTTAAATTAAAATAGCCGGTAAGATTATGCCGGGATCTTTACATAAATAGCGGGCATATTTATTGTTTATCTTTATCAGTCATATACTTAGAATATACATTATTTATATATAATTATACACACAATATATAAATTATATATATATTATACCTCCACTAACTATTTTTAATTTAAGAAATTAGGTGGGCTGCTATTTGAGTTAATTCTTCTACTAAATATATAATACATGTATAAACATGTATAGTTTAAGAAGGAGGTTGAAGCAACTATATGGGGTGCAATGGTCTACCACATATGGATGACGCAATTCGAAACAATTTAAAAAGATAGAATGTAAATATAGACACAGTGGTGACACAAATACGGAAGAAGTAAAGGAAAGAATAGACTATCTCAAATGTACAAAAAGAGCTTATAGTAGTAGGTGTTTGGTTCAGCAGATATGTAACTAGAGGAGTGGGGGTGTTTATGGTTCGGTTTGGATCGGTTTTTCCCTTAAAAAAAATTAAATCAAGTAAGTCGGTTTTTAAAATGTTGGAACCAAACCAAACCAATTAAGTCGGTTTTTTAGCAATTCGATTTTTGTCAGTTTTTATCGGGTTTTGATTTTTTCGGTTATTTATCGATTTTTTCTTAAATATGAGACATACACTACTAAACACATATTTCGGAGACTACATTTTCAACGTAACACTATCAAACCATTTGCACTTTGAGAAATCTATCATTTACCATGATATATTGATGATAATTGAATAAAATAGTGATGAATAATTTAAGTACTCAATTAAAAATCATTTATTTTTAACATGAAATAATTCTTGTACTTAGTAAAACCAAACTATCAATCAAACTAAAATGTAAAGGCAAATAATTAGATTAGTTTAAATAGCAAAGAACTAGAGTTAAAATACAAACGAATAATATTTACCATAACATTTTCGAAATTTATAAAAAAATGTACATAAGCTGTAATAATAAATTTAAATAGTTACTTCTATAGTCGGTTTGGTTCGATTCTTTCGGTTATTTTTTTTTTATTAAAATCAAAACCAAACCAAATTTGATCGATTTTTAAAATTCAAAACCAAAACCAAAAATAAAAAAAGTATCGATTTTTTTGGTCGATTTGTTCGATTTTCGATTTGGTTCGATTTTTCGGGTTTTATGAACACCCCTATAGAGGAGAGTTGAATAGTTTTTGTTTTTTTTGTTTTGTTGGAGGCTCAGTAGTGTCTAATGCCTTGCTTAGAAGGTGATTAGAGCTATGAATTCACGTTTTGATGTATTAATATTTTGGTTTAATGGTAATACTTCACAGTTTATTACGAAAAAATAAAATATAACTAGGCCAAAAAAAAAGAAGAAAAGAAACATGTATAGTTAGTCTTGGCCATGTACCAACTAGAAAAAATAAATAGTAAATCCAACTTATTGTTCTTCCTTTGTAAAGCTAACACCAAAATTTGAGTTTTGGATGCAACCCCATGGGATTGAGATAAAGGTGTTTACCGGGCGGGCTGAACACAAAAAAAGTCAGCCCGTCCGGTAACGGACCGGGTTGTTAACGGGATGGAGATAGCGGGCTGGTGGTGGGCTGTCACGACCCGATTTTGGAGTCGTGATGGCGCATGTCGTAGAACCAGGCAAGCCGCCCATTTTATCTAAGTTAAATTCAATTTCCAGTAAAAATACAATTTTAAACGATATTACTAATAATACTAAAAAAATCTGAAAATTTGAAAATTTATCTGAAGCAAAATTTAAAATCTCCAACCCCGGATCCGGTGTCACTCAGTCATGAGCTACTATAACATAAAGTAAGGAAAATAATAAATGGACAACATACTCTCAAAATAAAGAACAACAGGTAGAATAAGAAAGAGAGGACGAGGTCGCGATCGCCAGCTGCTACCTCGACAACTCCAATGAAACTCTGACATCTGCTCAGTATCCACTACCGGGTCCCGGTGTACCTGGACCTGCACGCAAGGTGCATGGGGTAACGTGAGTACACCAACTCGGAAGTAAGGAACCCAAATTATGGGTTGAGAGGTAGTGACAGACTAAACCTCAGAATTAACAATAGACAGTATACAGAAATTAAACATGCCAACAGTTTATCAGAATGAGTAAATATGCCAGTATATTCTACATGCCATCATAAAGAAAAAAGTATGAAACCAGTGTGGATATGCACATGGTGCTCACAACCTTCACACAACAGTCCACTCAGTACCGTATATGGATCTCAGGCTCAGCGAAAGTCCATCCCAGAATGTACATGATCATTGGTGACCGTAGTCACTCAGTACTAAGGTAAAAGGTCAATCCAGCCCCACGGAGAAGGTCTATCTCCGGAATACAACACTCGGACAAGATCCATGTCCGGGGACGATCCATCCCTCACATAACATCCACTTCGGACACGATCCATGCCGAGGGAAAATCCATCCCTCAACATCAATGCGCTCACTAGGGGTGTAAAAACTCCGGAGGGGCCCTAGTGGCCCAAGCGCTATATCAAGCCAATGAAGGCATAATTTAGTATCGCTGCAGTGTGCAGTCCGATCTCATAACTGTCTCAATAACAGGCTCTCGGCCTCACTCAGTTATTACTCTTCAGTCTCACTCACATGGATCACAGATGCCTTCATCAGCCCGAAACAGTGATAAGTATGCATATAATTAACAATACTGAGACTGAGGTATGAAGTGATATGCTATAATAAGACTTAGTATATGAAATCAAATAATCACAAAATGAGACAGTAGTATACGACCACTCGGGTCTCAGCATTTTCAGCGTGAAGCCTAGCATTTGTACTTAACACGATTTCCAACAGGTTCACAATTACTACATTAATAGAAGTGCAGATATCGATCAGTAATAGCTACTAGACAAATGCCATGGGATAAGCCAGGCCACAAATACTCGGTGCACGCCTGCACGCCCGTCACTTGGCATGTGCGTCACCTCAATATAGTCATAAATCATTTAGCTCGGGGTTTCGAACCCTCTGAACCAAGTTTGGAAATGTTACTTACCTCAAAACCGGCTAAAATACTACTCCGCAGTGACTTTGCCTCTAGATTAGGCCTCCAAGTGCTCCAAATATACCAAAAATCAGATTTATACCATTATAATATGCCAAGGAACGAAACACAATCGAATTCTATCAAAATTACTCAAAAATCCCGAAGTTGGCCAAACCCGACCCCCGGGCCCACGTATCGCAATTCGATAAAATTTACAAAACTGGAATCCTTATCCTCCCGCGAGTCTACCCATATAAAATTTACCAAAATCCCACCTCAAATACTCATTCAAATCATCAAAAGAAATTCCCAAATTTTCCTCCCATTTCCCCCCAATTTCCACCTTGATTCCTCAATTTACATGGTAAAAATCAAGACTAATTCATGAAATTAGGTCAAAAGTGATTGAAGAACACTTACCACAAGAATCCCACTGAAAGACTCTTCAAAATCCTCCTTCTCCCGAGCTCGACAATGGGTTTTTTGAAAATATGGACTAAATCTTCGTATTTGAACTTAAAAGAATATGCCCAGGCCAATTTACTGCATCGCGATCGTGGACTTCCAGTCGCGATCGCAGAGAGTAACTAACACGCCCCCAGAATTCCTTCTACGCGAACGCAGGATCCTACTCGCGATCACGGACCTCAACCAACTCGACCTACGCGATCGCGGTTGGCTTCACGCTACCGCGTAGAGATACGCTCAACACATGTCGCCTAGCTTCTTCTATGCGAACGCGAAGTCACCCACGCGATCGCATTGACTAAACTGCCCAAACTTTGCAATCGCAAACACCCTTATGCAATGGCAGAGAGTACAATCCTGCCTGCCTCAACTTGTGCTACGCGATCACAGAGAAGAAATATTTGTTGCATAAAAACCAGAAAATCAGCAACTCCTAAGGCCCAAAAATGCCCGTTTGAGCATCCAAAACACACCCGAGGCCCTCGGGACCTCAGCCAAACATACCAACACACCCCATAATATCATTCAAACTTAGTCGAGACCTCGAAACACCAAAAACAACGCAAAAACACTAAAATCACCTCAAATTCAAGTCTATGAACTTTTAAACTTCTAAATTTCACCAAGGATGCCGAAACCATCCAAAACACATCTGATTGACCTGAAAATTTGCACACATATCCAAAATGATATTACGAACCTGATCTAACTTCCATAATTTCATTCCGACCCCGATAGCCTATTTTCCAATGCCGACCGGAAATCGCCAAAAACTAACTTTCGCCAATTCAGGTCTAATTCTACATCGTACATCAGAACTACATTACGAAAACATTCCTAAGTTCCAAATCACCTAACGAAGCTATCCGAGCTATAAAATCTATATTCCGAGGTCATTTACCCAATAGTCAACTTCTGGTTGACTTTTCTAACTATGAGGCCAACTTAAGAGACTAAGTGTCTCATTTCTCACCATGAACACTTTGAACCCGAGTCAATCAACCCAACGCCACACAAAAGATATGGACCACACAAGCAATGAAGCAGAAATGGGGGAAACGGGATAAACTCTCGGAACGACCGTCCGGGTCGTTTCATCCTCCCCCACTTAAACATACGTTCGTCCTCGAACGTGCCAGGAGTTGTCCTCAAACACCATCAAACTGCCGCGTAGCCTACCATGTACATACTCGGGGGTGATCCCACGTCACCCTATCCCATATAGGTCCAATAGCACAACACAACCAAAATTTCGAAATCCAACCTGACCCATAAACCTTAGAACTAATTTTTTTCCACTTCTGAAATAATTTACGAGATCAAAATTCCACAACTAAAAACTGAATAAGTTTGAACACGTTGTATCAAGCCCTATTTGTAACCCAAGGTGTAATAACATAATATATCGCATGACTCAAACACCCGTAGCGATAACTCCTAATCACAATATCCGCTCAAAACAACCCAATACTGGTACATATCCTCTTAGCAAGATATGCCTCGCTCTAACACTTTGATGACATGACGCATCAATACAATTTGAAGCCATAACCTGTGCAACTCGTGCACTCGACAATAACATCCCAACATAATCAAATTATATAAAAGACTCACACGAGAGTACTATCCTGCCATTAACAATTACCCTCACAACATCATGCTAAAAGCCTGGCACACATCGTAAAAATCAAAACACACGAATCCAATACCAAAGGTCATACCCATACATAACTCCGCTACACTGAGGGATCCCATCGAAGCGCTACTCCACATGAAATACTTCAAGCCACCAGTAGATATCATTTACTTAGTCATCTGAAACTTCCAATGCCGCCTAAGAATTTTGACCTTCCTTCCAGAACTGAACCGTAATCTCCCACATGCAAATCTCGACTCTACACAACGTACTGCATACACCATGCCATTCTATGATAAATATGGAAACTTCATAAATCTTTCCGAGCCACAAGAAACTACGTACCCAACTAGCCAAGAACTTACATTTTATCCCATCTAGAAGCAAAATCACCATACCTCTCATGCTCCTCACGTCAGTAGAAAATACACATCTCTAACCGTGGTAGAAACCATCAGGAACCATTCGAATCCCATTTGCACAACACCAAACCGTCAGAACTGAATCCTTATAACTCAACCACGCTATGTAGGTCACCAACACCCAAGAGCATTGTTAGGAAATATATGTAGAAACTCATTGCCTCATAAGAACCCAAAGAACTAATAATATCCCTTACCATACCGATCCGACCCACTACAAGGCTGTCTTATTTATGCAAGTTCCTTCTGACTTACCCTCGAATTGATAATTCTCCTTGTCATAATAGTGCAATTCTCAACCTAGACTCACCACACGAGACCCAAGCATAAGACCATACAGTCTAAAGCTCATAAGCCACTGAATGCGCTCTCAAATATCCCCCGAAGCACCACATTCAAAATACTTACCCCGAAGAGACTTCATGTGAATCTAACGCCATTACCTTTACCTTCCTGATACTGATATGGAGAATACCTGATAATGTAAAAATGTCACCAGTATCGACACCCTCCAATGTAAACCTCCGTTTCTAGCCAAATACACATCCTGAAGATTCCCAATGGTTACGTATAACCTTGAATCCATCAGATCCATTCTCGAGAGTCATCCACTCTACACAAATCTCGATTAAACTGATCAAACAAATCGAACGACATGTACCCCATTACCACACCAACACCCAAGGGAGTAACCCACACCCCTAGGAAACCAAGCAAATTCCTACTTTACGCACACTACTTCCTTTACAAATAACAACTCAATCATGCAATAAGACTCATATCCCCATAGAGTATAATACAACCTGTATCCAGAATATTTCCATTACTCGAGTCATTCTCAAACTCCACCTCTGCAGGTCATAACTGATCCACCAGTATACCCCAAACTGAAACCAATACAGCACATAATCGAGCAACCAACTAATCATTAGCAGACTTCCCCACTTGGCTCAAAGCCATAGATCAAAACAAACAATAACTCACAATGCCCATACGTTATCACTGCCATAATACCGCAAGGGAATTCAACTAAATCCTTCACAAGCTCATATATAACTCAAATCATTAAACATCCCAAATCATGGAAGTCACAAGCCATCGATGCACAGCTGATACCGAGCGCTCACGTGCGCGTTCAAATACATGAAAGGGGTTCAAAGAATTACGCTTCGGGTTGAACTAATGGATTCGCACGACAAGAGTTCAAGAATGTGAGATTTTTCCTAAAGGTTCTGCAGCCTCTCGAAGATAAGTACAGACGTATCTGTACCGATCCGCAAGACTCTACTAAACCTGCTCTCATGACTGGTGAGACCTATTTAACCTAGAGCTCTGATACCAACTTGTCACGACCCGATTTCAGAGTCGTGATGTCGCATGTCGTAGAACCAGGCAAGTCGCCCATTTTATCTAAGCTAAATTCAATTTCCAATAAAAATACAATTTTAAATGAAATTACTGATAATACTAAAAAAAATCTAAAGTTTTAAAACAATATCTGACAAAAAATTAAAATCTCCAACCCCGGATCCGGTGTCACTAAGTCATAAGCTACTATAACATAATGTAAGGAAAAGGAGAAATGGACAACATAGTCTCAAAATAAAGAACAACAGGTAGAATAAGAAATAGAGGACGAGGTCGCGATCGCCTGCTGCTACCTCGATAACTCCAATGAAACTCTGGCAGCTTCTCAGTATCCACTACCGGATCCCGGTGTACCTGGATCTGCACACAAGGTGCAGGGGGTAACGTGAGTATACCAACTCAGAAGTAACGAACCCAAACTATGGGCTGAGAGGTGGTGACGGACTAAACCTTAGAATTTACAATAGACAATATACAGAAATTAGACATGCCAACAGTTTATCAGAATGAGTAAATATGCCAAGTATGCCAGTATATTCTACATGCCATCATAAAGAAAAATGTATGAAACCAGTGGGGATATGCACATGGTGCTCACAACCTTCACACAGCAGTCTACTTAGTACCGTATATGGATCTCAGGCCCAGCGAAAGTCCATCCCGGAATGTACATGATTATAGGTGACCGTAGTCACTCAGTACTGAGGTAAAAGGCCAATCCATCCCCACAGAGAATGTCTATCTCCAGAATACAACACTCGGACAAGATCCATGTCCAAGGACGATCCATTCCTCACACAATATCCACTTCGGAAACGGTCCATGCCCAGGGAAAATCCATCCCTCAACATCAACGCGCTCACTAGGGGTGTAAAGACTCCGGATGGGCCCTAGTAGCCCAAGCGCTATATCAAGCCAACGAAGGCATACTTTATTATTGCTGCGGTGTGCAGTCCGATCTCATAACTGTCTCAATAAGAGGCTCTCGGCCTCACTCAGTCATTACCCTCCAATATCACTCACATGGATCACAGATGCCTCCATCAGCCCGAAACAATGATAAGTATGCATATAATTAACAATATTGAGACTGAGGTATGAAGTGATATGCTATAACATGACTGAGTATATGAAATCAAATAATCACAAAATGAGGCAGTAGTATACGACATCTCGGGTCTCAGTATTTTCAGCGTGAAGCCTAACATTTTTACTTAACATGATTTCCAACAGGTTCATAATTACTACATTAATAGATGTGCAACTATCAATCAGTAATAGCTACTAGAAAAATGCCATGGGATAAGCCAGGCCACAAATACTCGGTGAACGCCCGCACGCCCGTCACTTGGCATGTGCGTCACCTCAATTATAGTCATAAATCATTTATCTCGGGGTTTCAAACCCTCATAACCAAGTTTGGAAATGTTACTTACCTCAAAATCGGCTAAAATACTACTCCGCTACGCCTTTGCCTCTAGATTCGGCCTTCAAGTGCTCCAAATCTACAAGAAATCAGATTTATACCATTATAATATGCCAAGGAACGAAACCCAATCGAAGTTTATCAAAATTATTCAAAAATCTGGAAGTTGGCCAAACCCGACCCCCGGGCCCACGTCTCGAAATTCGATAAAATTTATAAAACTGGAATCTTTATCCTCCCACAGTCTACCCATATCAAATTTTCCAAAATCCGACCTCAAATACCCATTCAAATCATCAAAAGAATTTTTCAAATTTTCCTCCCATTTCTCCCCAATTTCCACTTTGATTCCTCAATTTACATGGTAAAAATCAAGACTAATTTATGAAATTAGGACAAAAGTGATTGAAGAACACTTACCACAAGAATCCCACTAAAAGTCTCTTCAAAATCCTCCTTCTCCCGATCTCTGTAATAGGTTTTTTCAAAATAAGGACTAAACCCTCGTTTTTGAACTTAAAAGAATTTGTCTAGGCCAATTTCCTTCATCGCGATCGTGGACTTCCAGTCGCGATCGCAGAGAGTAAATAACACGCCCCCAGAATTCCTTCTACGCGAACGCATGATCCTACTCGCGATCGCGGACCTCAACCAACTCGACTTACGCGATCGCAGTTGGCTTCACGCGACCGCGTAAAGATACGCTCAACACCTGTCGCCTAACTTCTTCTATGCGAATGTGAAGTCACCCACGCGATAGCAGTGACTAAGCTGCCCAAAATTTGCGATCGCGAACACCCTTATGCCTCAACTTGTGCTACGTGATTGCGGAGAAGAAATATCTACTGCATAAAAACTAGAAAACCAGCAACTCCTAAGGCCCAAAAATGCCCGTTTGAGCATCCGAAACACACCCGAGGCCCTCGGGACCTCAACCAAACATATCAACACACCCCATAACATCATTCCAACTTATTTGAGCCTTCGAAACACCAAAAACAACGCAAAAACACTAAAATCACCCCAAATTCAAGCCTATGAACTTTGAAACTTCTAAATTTCACCAAGGATGCCGAAACCATCCAAAACACATCCGATTGACCTGAAAAATTGCACACATATCCAAAATAAAATTACAAACCTGCTCCAACTTTTGGAATTCCATTCCAACCCGATAGCCTATTTTTCACTGCCGACCGGAAATCGCCAAAAACTAACTTTCGCCAATTCACGCCTAATTCTACACCGAAAATCAGAACTACATTCCAAACACATTCCTAAGTTTCAAATCACCTAACGAAGCTATCCGAGCTATAAAATCCACATTCCAAGGTCGTTTACTCAATAGTCAACTTCTGGTTGACTTTTCTAACTCTGAGGCCAACTTAAGAGACTAAGTGTCTCATTTCTCACCATGACCACTCTGAACCCGAGTCAACCAACCCAACGCCACACAAAAGAGATGAACCATACAATAAATGAAGAAGAAATGGGGAAAACATGCTAAACTCTCGGAACGACCGGCGGGGTCGTTACACGGACTGGGATTTTTCGGGTTATATTGGGCCCGTACGGTTTCGGGCTTAACGGGCTAATATATATATATATATATATATATATATATATATATATATATATATATATATATATATATATATATATAATTAAATTATATTTTTTTATTCAATATTACTGAGAGTTAAGTGTTTGCAAACTTTTAAGGCTTAGAATTAAACTTTAAGGTTTAAAGAATTAAATTTGAATTTTAAAATTTTAAAATTGAAAATTGAAACTTGAAAATAAGTGGCTAAACATAATTATTTAATAAGACTAATAGGCAATAACAATATGTAAGTAACTTTGATATTTTTATTTGAATAATATATAATACTTCAAACTAATATGCAAGTTCTTTTTTGATTTTTAAAATTTTTGAACTTGCAAATTAAAAGTTTTCAACAATTATAAAAAAAGAAATAGTACATCACATGTTTTGCATCATTTTTATAAGTTCTTCTATGTCAACATGAGGTTCTTTGTTTCCGGAATTGGTTGAATCGGTACCATAAACCATTATATCTCCAATTTCTTGGTCCTCCGCTTCATCTACCTCGTCACGCTCTTGATTTCGCCGTTCTGATCTTATCTAATCTCTGAAGCACACTAGAATTTTCAAAGCGTTGCTGCCAATGAATGCACTCTCTGATGCGACTGTTGAAATAGGCACATTTAGCACGTCTCGAGCCATGGCCAGAAGTACAGAAAATTGATTTGAGTTGCTCTTCCACCAACCCAGCGGTACAAAATTCTTTGTGAGGGGCTCCGGTGACTTTTGCAAGTAGAATTGGAGTTCATCTATATTCCGGCTACTGGTTTGTTGATGCTCTCCTAGTGTAGACCAAATCAAATAATCTTAAACACCATCATCATCATCCAAAGTTGTTCCAGATGTTAAAGTATTACTTGAAGGAATATTTGCATCTACAACCGAAGAAGCATCAACAATGTTAGCATAATAATTATATAAAGTTTGTAAATTTCCGTGTAGATCAGAAATATAAGTGTCAATATCAGGAGTTTCAGTTGGTCCAATATCTATATAAGTATATAAAGCACTGATTAATTGGCGACACTTTATCATTTTGATAGTAGGGTTTAAAATAGCACCAATTAGGTAAATAGGGGGAATTGGGTAGAAATATATTTTAAACTTATCTAGCATAGATTCAACAACAGAAGTATATCCGTCTTTCTTCTTCAAATTATGTAGTAAAAGAGAAATTTCAGCAATATGAACTAAACCATTTACAATAGTAGGATAATAAGCTCCAGAAAACTCAAGTGTAGCCACATAAATATTTTTGTAAAAATTGTGCAACATCTTGAATGACATCACAAGTTCTAGATGTTGACAAACGGCTAGGATCAGTATAATGAGAATTAGCAACTTCAGTTATAGGCATTCTATATTAATAACAACATCTTAGGAATAAATAAGTATAATTCCACCTAGTAACTATATCTTCAGGCATGAGTTTTGATTTTAGTCCATAGTGTACACATTTTTTCTTAAATGCATTTAATCTAACACTTCTATTATTTTCTTGAATTATACCAACAGCTCTCCTAACTAAAGTGATTCCATCTCTAAATAATTCAAGGTCACTCTTCACAATCAAGTTATAAATATGACATGCACATCTAACCTGAAATGTTTCAGGAAGTGGTGGGTATATATGCAATTTTAATATTGTAATAGTAGCATCCTTTTTAGAAGCATTATCAAATGACAAACAAAATATTTTCTGCAAGATTATAAAATATAGCAACTTCATGGATAGTATTACTTATAAATGCACCAGTATGACTTTGATCTTCATCATATTTAAAAGCAATAATACGTTTTTGCATACAAAAATTATCATCTATCCAATGGCATGTAACATTCAAATAACCATTTTCATTTACATCACGACCAATATCAGAAGTAAGAGAAACTCTACAAGAAAGACTAGCGAACAAATAACGTATATATGTCTGATATTGTCCAAAGCTTAAAGATATCAGATCTACAAGTACTTCTAGGAATACCTTTAAACAAAGGGTTATAAATTCTTTGAATATAAGTAACAAGATACGGTGAAGAAGCAAAACTAAAACGTAAACAACCTAAAACAATCATTTTAGCTAATTCTTCCCGTTCTTTCTTAATATCGTATTTACCCATTAACCCCCCAATGCTCGGGTTAAGTTTTTGTTGCCCACCTTCCTCAACTACTCCCTGATCACGCACAACTATGTCTTGTAGAAGACTAAGCGGGCGTTGCAAATATAATCCGGGTTATTACGCCCAGAGTCGATCCCACAAGGAATTTACGTATCAATTGAATCCATAAAATACTAATCTGTTGTTTAATCAAGTTTCTCAAGATTTTTGAATATAAATTTGTGTTGTTTAACTAATTCTACTAACAATAATAATTAACTGGCAATTAACTAACAATATAATGTAAACGATGATAAAGAAGGGTCTACGGTTATGGTTTTCCCTGTTGGTGAATTCTTCCTTGGATATTTCTTATAGTTTAATTGGCTATCTCTATCAATCATGAACGCTCTAACTATCATAAATCTCTCTCAAGTAATTATGATAATTTACTAGATGCACTCTTTCAAGTTACACTAGCTAGATCGCAATACAGTTCACTTTAGATTGCACCCGAGGTATCGTTATCTCTAACCTAACCTCTAAACCCTCAGTTATGACTTTTGTCTATACTCCAGGAGTGGTGTTGTTAAAAAAAAACTACCTAAATATGCACTCTCTCAAGTAGATACATAATAAATAGGAAGAGTTAATCGAGAGCTCTTTCGNAGTAATGAATACTAGATGTAGAAATCAATGTTTGTCACTTCTATGGTGTTTTCTTGTTGAATCCTTCCGAATCTCCTCCGTCTTCTCCAAGTTGTGTTGTTTGGTGTCTATTTATATGTTTAGGGCGAACCCTAACCATGTAGGAGACATCTATGTCAACCGGGAAACACTTAAACTCGTCAAAACTCGGATTTGGCCGAACTGGGAACCCCGGGCGT
>ML303450.1:0-26574 GCA_005239505.1 Nicotiana paniculata | reverse complement strand
ATCCTATATTACTTGTCGACCACGTACACTTGCGTGTGCATTGGGATTTCGACCAACAGTGGCCTCGCGCTTCTCATCCAATAGTTCCAGGCTCATGCTCATGGCCTCACCATTCGACTCTTTGTTCGTATATCAAAACCTGAAACTCGGTTCTCCTACCCCAACTAGTATTAGTGCTTCAGCATAGTAGACCAACAAAAACGTGGTGGCCCAGGTACCAGAGTTTGAGTTCGAACGGTATGCCCACATGACTTTGAGTAAAATTTCCTTCCATTTTACTTTGGCATCGATCAACTTTTTCTTAAGGTTTTGGAGTATGGTCTTGTTTGTATACTCCTCTTTCCCGTTCCCACTAGGGTGATAGGGTGTTGACAAGATCCTTTTGATCTTATGATTCTCAAAACATTTGCTTACCTTACTGCCGATGAACTGCTTCTGTTGTCACATACAATCTCGGTCGGCATCCCAAACCGACATATTATGTGGTCCCAAATAATATCAATAACTTCGTTTTCTATGACTTCCTCAAATGCCTGAGCTTCAACCCATTTAGAAAAATAGTGAGTCATGAATAATATATATTGTGTCTTACCGGGTGCCCATGGCAGGGGCCATGATGTCCATTCTCCATTTCATGAATGGCCAAGGTGACAAGACTAAATGTAGTAGCTCCCCGGGCTGATGGATCATTAGTGTGTGCCTCTGACAGCCGTTGCATTTTGCACGAACTCCTTCGCATCTTTCTCCATGTCGATCCAATAATATCCGAATCTGATTATCTTCCGAACCAACAATTCGGCCCCCGAATTAGGGGTGTTCAAAACCAAACCAAAACCAAAAACTGAATAGTAAAAGTGGCTTAATGGCTTATTGGTATCGGGTGAAAGTACGGGTGGGGAAGGGTTAAAATTTTATTATTAACGGCTTATCAGTTTGGGGGAGAATTATTTAATTTTCTTATCGGATAAATCGTTAACCGTTAAGAATTTGTATATCTACATACTTTTATACATATGTATGACATATACATTCAGGCAACCATGGAAAAGAAAGATGATGAATCATGGGATGACAATGTGCCTATTTTGTATCAACATATGAGGATACCACAGGTTCTGGACATAGAGATTCCATTGTTTGATGTTGCAATGTGTTTACACAAGCTATGCATGGTTTTGAGGTGATATACTATGAATGGATAATGGATTTGATGCTACTCATGTGTACTCAAGTCAAGGCTACAAAGGATGATTGGATGATAGACATGGAGTTAAGCGTACATTGGTACTGGATATTACATATGATATTGCATACTTTTGATATACTCAAATTTTCTGAAGCTATGTAATTAGTTGAAGCACTGTTAGCTTGTTGCCTTTCAGTATATTTGTAGAATGTGCAGACCATATCACTGTATAGCGATATGTTTGTATCAATATATTGTCAAAATAGTCCTCTGTAATACATATTCAAATAGGCCGATAACGGCCTGATAATAGCTAAATTGATACCAATCCGCCCGATATCTTATCAGATGGCTAGCAGATTAATGCATTTAAAATTCGATAACTGATAAGCCAAACCGTTAAGCGTAAATAACTACCCGATAAGCAGTCCTACCCCAAATGGTTCCCGCACGTACCTTCATGAACTTCCCTCAGAATATAATTGGTGTCTCCCGGTCCCAGACATATGCCGAGTGGACCATCGAAAGTTCTTCTGAAGAGGGTGTTATCTTTGGACAGGATGAACATGGCCGCCTTCGTGCACAGAGCTCTCGATTCTTTAGTATTTGAGGGCAGCTTCCCAGTCTTCACGTAATCTATATACTTGTTTCTCTAGTCCCAGGTTAAGCTTGTCGAGTTTATCTCGGCTGTCCTTCTTCCACTACCGATTTTATGATTTGTACGATCGTTCCCCAGCTGAATTCATCATCGTCAACTGATGTCCCCAAGTTAGCCAGATCATAGGCTTCACTATTTTGATCCCTGGGCACGTGTTGTAGGGTCCATTCCTTTGACCAATGTAGCATTACCTGTAGTTTATCCATGTATCTTCGCATTTGTTCCTCTTTCACTTCGAATGTCCTATTGAATTGAATCACCACGAGGAGTGAATCGCATTTAGCTTCGATCACTTCGGCCCCCAAGAATTTAGCCAATTTGAGACATGCAATCATGGCCTTATTGTTAGTCAATTTCACAGTTCTAATAGATTGCCTAACTAGTTACCCGTGGGCGGTTTCAATACGATGCCGAGTCTGGACCCCTTTTGCACTCGAGCCACCGTCCGTAAAGAGGGTCCAAATCCCCGAGGTTAACAACAACTCCTTTTTGACTTTGGGTATTAAGGCCGGCATGAAGTCGGCCACGAAGTCTGCCAAAATTTGAGATTTGATGGCGGTACGGTGTCGATATTCAATATCGTACCCACTAATTTCCATGGCCCATTTGGCCAATCATCCTGAGATCTCGGGTTTGTGCATTTTGTTCCTCAATGGGTATGTAGTCACGACCCATATGGGATTTCATTGAAAATAGGGCCTTAACTTCCTGGAGGCGCTTAGCAAAGAGAACGACAATATCTCTAGTTGAGGATATCTCGTTTCAGCCTCGCCTAGAGTCCTTCCAACATAATATATAGAGAATTGTGTATCTTCTTCTTCTTGGACAAGGACTCCACTTATCTCTATCTCAGATACCGCTAAGTGCAAGTGCAACTGCTCGTCTGCCTTTGGAGTATAAATCAAGGGTGGACTCGAAAGGTACCATTTGAGTTCTTCTAAAACTTGATGGCACTCCGGGGTCCACGAGAAGTTATTTTTCTTCTTCACTAATGAGAATAACTGATGGCTCTTATCTAGTTACCTTGAAATGAAACGACCCAAGGTGGCTATGCACCCGGTTAGCCTTTGGAAAACCTTGACATTGTCCACCACGGTGATGTCTTCTATGACCTTGATCTTGTCGGGATTGATCTTGATCCCCCGGTTGGAGACCATGAATCCCAGGAATTTTCCAGACCCGACTCTAAATGCGCATTTCTCTGAGTTCAGCTTCATGTTGTATTCCTTCAGTATGTTAAAGGTTTCCTGCAAATCTTTCAAATGGTCCTCTTCTCGCATGTACTAAACTAACATGCCGTCAATGTAAACCTCCATTGATTTTCTTATTTGTCTTCGAACATCTGATTTACTAGGTGTTGCTAAGTGGCACCAGCATTTTTTAGTCCAAATGGCATTAGGTTATAACAATAGGTGCCATATTTAGTGATGAAGGAAGTCTTTTCTTGGTCGCCCGGGTCCATATTGATATAGTTGTACCCGGAATAGGCATTGAGAAAGTTGAGTATCTTGTGGCCAGCCATTGCATCGATCATGCTATCGATGTTAGGCAAAGGAAAAGAGTCCTAAGGGCATGTATTCTTCAAGTCTTTATAGTCTACACACATAATTAATTTATTTCTCGAATATAACCTATTCTAAGGAGTTTGGATACCTCGTCTTTGATGAATGCATGCTTGGCTTCACACTGAGGCCTCCTCTTGTTTAACGAGTGGAACTTAGGATCCAAGCTTAGCTTGTGGGTAGTTATTTCCGGCAAGATACTACCGCGCCCCCCTTTTTCCTCGCGGAGTCCGGGTTTCAACATTTTGGGACAACTCCCTTCCTTTTAGGACAGGGTATGGGATTTGAAGAGTCGCCACCTAACGGATTACGGTGCGTTAGGGAACCTAAAGCAAATAACTCGTAAACCGGTTTACATCACCAGAGATTGGGTAAGGGCTCGAAATTACCTTGAGGGGAAGGTGTTAGGCACCCCTCGAGGTCCACAACGGTGGGTCCCAGCCAAACTCAATTTAAGCGAATTAGTCTTTAAAGGAAAATAAAACAATTTAAAAAAAAACAAATAGAGATTACTTTAAAACGGAAATTAAAGGGGTCCTAGGTTTATTAGCCTATAGGATCACTTCTATGCAATACTCGGTAAACTTCCTCAAATAGAGGTGTTATGCGTAGCATTAGCGCACAAGTCATCATCTCCTTTACTACCCAAGAACCTTCCCCTTTATTAATTATTACCTAAGCATTCTAATAGTATCCAGTGCGTACCTTAGGCGTGCACTACCCGTCCCTTACCTATGGCACTGGAGGTGTTTAGGACCTCTATTTTAAGGTAGTTCTAGACTCACCTATGTTGCTTAAAAGGGGAAAACTAAGCGACAAACAAAAAACAAATAGGACTGTCACATAAGGAGCAATTAAGGGGGCTCATGTTTACCTCCACATATAGGCAAACAAATGCACGCTATTCAGACAAGCGAATTTTAATGATTTAGGATCCTATAGGCAAGATATCTAAATGAGAATAAACAGAATATATAACAGTTTTATTAAAGCGAGGCTGTGAGTATCCATCAGTTTGCCTACTGATTTTTATCACTTACTAAATCTACGTTTCAAGTAGAAAGAAAATCACAATTTTAAACCCAAGATTTTAATTATCCTAAAGGCTTGCCTAAGTGATAACCGGCCAGAATCCTATGGACATGGTATCTAAACTGTAAACCAATGATTGATTTTAACAGGCAGATTTCATCTTTTTAGATCCTATAGGCATGCTTTCTATGTGCTGAAACTAATTACAAGCATTATTTCCTATAGACATGATATCTAAACACAGAAACTGATTTTTACACTTACTTCCTATAAGCATGATGTCTAAGTGTCAAGACTGATTTTATATGCGTTTCCTATAGGCATGATATCTAAGTGAGCGGAGATGTTAACAGAATGTGAGACAAGTTTGATAATTCCCAAAGAAGATCCTACATGCATGGTCTCTAATGCATACAAATAATCACAACAATCCTATAGGCATAATTTCTACCCGAACCCAACAAAAATATATGTAAAAATCCCTCCCAGCTTTTACTAGTAATCCCATATATGTTTTACAAAGATTATTATTACAGACCAATGCAAATGAATTACATAATGAAAATCACTATACTATAGGGAGCCTTAGCAGGCCCAAAGTCAACCTGGAAGTCGGGCCTTCAATCAAGTCTGTAGTACACCAGCAGTTCATAATAACACAACTAGGCTTCTGGTGTGTCAAAGTTCCCAAGGGCCTCAGGGTCCCCGGGCAATGCTCACACCAGAACCTTTTCAAAGAAACATTTTTGCAAACAAGTTTGGAAGGCTAGCCCCAATGTGTCAGAGTTCGGAGGAGTCTCATGGACTCCTAGGCAATGCTCACACTGGGGGGTAAGAGGTGGAGTTGAAAATAGTATATAGAAGTAGGAAAATAATTTTAGAAAAACAGTTTGAGTTTTAAAAGTGCATAGAAATAAGTTACAACATCATAAACAGAACAGAATCGGATTGGGTGTCAATGGTCACAACAAGAGTAAGAACACTGAATTATAGGCAGAACAGGGTCACAATTAAGTCAAACGAGGTTTCACATTGCTGGAAGTGACTTAGTTCATTAACTATTACTAGGTGGAATCATGTACCAAGCAAGGACATGTTGAAATTTAGAGCAAACAGAACAGAATCAGATTGGGTGTCAATGGTCACAACAAGAGTAAGAACACTGAATTATAGGCAGAACAGGGTCACAATTAAGTCAAACGAGGTTTCACATTGCTGGAAGTGACTTACTTCATTAACTATTACTAGGTGGAATCATGTACCAAGCAAGGACATGTTGAAATTTATAGAAAACAACCAGATGAACACATAGTGCAGAATAGGGTGATAGAAACTAAGCATGCTAGTTTCAGAAACAGATAGACAAGTATCATGGATCAAATAGAAACATGCTGAAGTTAAAGGGCTAAATCAGACAACCATACAGAGAAAGTAGTAGGAATTTAGAGCACCATTATCCTTGAAAGAAGTATATAGAATTGTGAATCAATCAGGAACATGTTAAGGTAAATTATCAACACATAAAAGAGGACAGGATTTGAGGCATTATAGTTGAGAAATAAGTAAACAAGTGTCATGGATCAAACTGGAATATACTGACCATACTAACATTTAGGATATGACAAGTTAACAGGAATTAAGTCATGCTGATCATGAGCAATACACAGGAAGGACATAGGTTCAACTACATAGCGTATTGAATAGAGTATGATAACAGGAATATGAGCATACCATTTAAGAAGTAGTAAGATGAAAGCAAGTAGAATCCAAGGGTCTAGCCTTGGCTTTCAGCCGGCTAGACAGAGCAGCAAAATAGAAGTAACATAAGGACTACAATTGAGAGTGTAAGAGTAAAATTTTGTGTGTGTTTTTGTGTTTTTCTATGTGTGTTCGTGTGTGTTTGTTGTGTTCTAAAATCAGAACAATGAAAGGTTTATATAGCACATAGTAGAGTAAACCAAATAAGGCAAGGGAAATCAACTGCACACAAATAAGGCATGCAACATCAATTAATCAATCAATTAGGGCTTAACGGGAATAAATTAACAGCAAGTAAAACTTAAATTAAGGAGAGTCTTTCACGGGGTAAATCAATAGACATGATTGGGGAAAAATAAGGTAAGTAGTAAATCAATTAGAGGTCAGTAAAAACAATCAAAACCTAGAAATCAAGCCAGCTATATAATTAAGGAAGGTAGTACTAATTACGAATCATATATAAGGAAAGGATAGGTAAAATCTTTCAGAGAGATATAAGTTTTTAAAAAAAGGAGAGCACAATTTTCGAACCCTAATTAAGCAAGTAAAATAAGTTAATCACTTTTAATTAATAGAGTCACAGTAAACGAGCAAACAGTAGAAACCCTAGGACATGCAGACATAGATATGAGAACCAGTCAAAAAGTAAAGGAAACTGGAGTTAAACACTTAAACGTTTGAAAATATTTTGCAGAAATCTCTTGAAAAATCAAAACCCTAGCTTTTAAGGAAAAATAAAATTGGTTGGTGATAGTGGTAAAAACGAAAGAATCTTAAAGAAAAACTATTAAATAAACTCCAAACACTTCAGATCTCAAGAGATCTGAACCTATTTGGCCAAAAATAGTTAGGTTTGTACACAAATAAACAGAGGTAGAAAAATCGAGTGTCACAACCCAAAATCCATAAGGTCGTGATGGCGCCGGACATCATTGTCAGGCAAGCCAATCATTAGTTAATTTAAATAATTTCCGATTTTAGCATTTATGAAAAATCATTACCTTTCACTTATTACATAATAATTAAATAGAATCCGTTAAGTAAATACAATGGTTTAAATAGTCCTATTTTAGCAAATATATCCCAACACATCCCAGAACCCTATTTGACAGGTACATGAGCAATTTTTAAGAATTTTACAATTTCTACAAAGCTTGTCCGAAATACAAATGGACAAGGAAATTAAAATAATGTAATACAGTATGAGGGAGATTCCGTCAGCTGAAGGTACCTGTGCAATAAAAAGGCACATCAAGTGTAGCATGAGTACAAAACAACGTGTACTCAGTAAGTCTCCCGCCTAACCTCAGAGAGGTAGTGACGAGAGGTCAAATTAGACACTTACTAAAGGTCAATTTAGTATATCCTAGTGTGACGCTAAACATGATTATCATAGGCAATTTATTAAAATCGGGAATAAATAACATCAACTCTTTCCACATTTAACACTTTAAATCTTCGTCATATTAATAATGAGTTAATCAACATGGGTGATTTGATCAAATAACAAATAATCAACCGGAAGGAACAACTTCTTCCAAAAATCTTTAACAACTTTAAATCTTTGCCATTTCAGTTGACAAATTAAAATTCCAGGCCAGTAATCTGGCAAAATCACAGCAAATACGTAGTAGATATCATGCGCAAGCAATACGGAGGGTCGAACGACGCAGACCAACAATAATAAACTATGCACTCCCGAGGGTCGAACGACCCGAACCATAATGCATCTATCTGCTCCGCTCGCGAATCGAACATGCAACGCGGTTAACATAATATTAGGGCTACCCCGCTCACGAATCATACCTGTGACTCGGGTCCCCATATAAATATACATAAATACAGGGTCATCATGCTCGCGAATCATACATGCGACTCAGACACCCAAAGTTACACATATTCACACCAATAAATCACATTTTTATCAGAAAAATTAGTTGTTCAATAAAGTGATAAAATTCTCTTTTTAATAAACACAAGAATAGTATTAAAACCTTTCTTGAGATCTACTTTCCAGTTTCGACAGGTTCCAAACTCTATAGATTTATCCGAAACACAATTATCCAAGGAAGAATCAATTCTCCTTCTAGGTGATTAAGAGAAGTAAACTCTATCCTTCTCAGAGATTTAGATACTAATTGAAAGCATCACATGATATTTTATTGACAAGGTCACAAGTACAACAAGTAAAGCATGCTAGTGGGTCCTAGACTACCCGTACATGGCGTAACAGTAGCTACGCACGGACTCCCGTCACCTCGTGCAAATTAGCATGTATTCATTTAGTTCACCTATGGGGACTATTCCCTCTCACAAATTTAGAAAGCAGACTTACCTCGCTCCGGAATTCCATAACTGCCCTCCAAGCCCTTCTGATGACTCAAATCATTGTACAACGCTCCGAAACTATCCAAACAACGACAAACCAATGAAAATATACTCTAATATTTGCAACAATTCCAAGATATATAATTTCCCAACTCCGCTCAGTGAAATGACCAAAATGCCTTCTGGCCCACGTGCCCGGAATCCGAAATTTCTCGAAGATAAATTCTACCCATAGCTTTACTAGTTCAAATATACAATTTACTCTAAATTCCATGCTTAAATTCGTGGCTAAAAATCTAAATTACCATTTTCTAGGTTTTCTTCAAATTTTCCCAATTTTTCCACAATCTTTCATGTTTAATCCATGCATATAACTTGTATTAATCTTAAAAACATGAAGGAATTACTTACCTAGTGATGCTTGACGAAAATCCACTCTTGAAGCTCCTCAAAGTCTACCAAACCAAAGAAGAAATGAGAGGAAATGGCCAAAACCCGTTTAAAACATAACACTGCCCAGCACTGCCCGTCTATGCGATCGCATAGGCCAAACCAAGCTTCCCCAAACTCTTTCTTATGCGATCGCACAGGCCATTCCTAGCTCCCTCCAAAATTCTTTCTCCGCGATCGCAGCTCCTTCCCTCCCGCGTTCGCATAGGCCAAAACAGAACCCCCCACATTTCCTCTACTGTGCGATCACATACACCTACTTGCGATCGCACAAGCCAAAATCAGCAGCCTCACAAATCCTTCTATGCAATCGCATACCCTCTCACGCGATCGCATAGAGTAAAAACCTGCTGTACTCACACCAGTAAACCAACAATCCTCACTAGTCAAGAATCGACCCGTTGAGTATCCGAAACACGCCGGAGGCCCCCGGGACCTCAACCAAAACTACCAACCAGTCCCAATACCTCATACGAACTTAGTCGATCCTTGAAATCACCTCAAACAACATCGAAATCACGAATCGCAACCCGATTCAAGCTTAATGAACTTAGAACTTTCAAACTTCCACATTCGATGCCGAAACCTATCAAATCACGTCCGATTGACCTCAAAGTTTTCACGCAAGTCATATTTGACATTACAGACCTGTTCCAACTTCCGGAATCGCATTCCGACATTGATATCAAAATTTCCACTTCCGGTCGGATTTCTCAAAAATCTTCAAATTTCTATCTTTAGCCAAATGACTTCAAAATGACCTACGGGCATCCGAATTCACTTCCGATCGCGCTCTCAACTTCAAAATCACCATACGAAGCTATTTCGAGGCTCGGAATCCCAAACGAACATCAAAAACTCTAAAATGCCTTACAACCCAAATTTGTGAAATTCTTCTAAAATGCTATCTTCCATAATATTCGCCGAAACGCTCCCGGGTTATCCAAAACCCAATCCGGACATACTCCCAAGTCCGAAATCATCGTATGAACCTCTAGGAACCTTCAAATCCCGATTCGGAGGTCGTTTACTCAAAATTCCAATCTTAGTCAATTTCTCCAACTTAAGGCTTCCGAAATGAGAATTTTTCTTTTAATTTGACTCCGAACTTCCCAAATTTCAATTCCGACCATACGCACAAGTCAAAATACCTGAAATGAAGCTGCTCATGACTTCAAACCGCTGAACAACACGCTAGATATCAAAACGACCAGTCGGGTCGTTACATTCCCCCCACTTAAACAGATGTTTGTCCTCGAATGTGCTAAGAACTGCTCTGGAGTTATATGAAATCACTGTTTAACACCTCGTGCACCTGCCCGTGATACCACAACCTAGTTGAGTACATTATCTTGATCAAATCTGAAGATCTCCTCTTTTATCCATATAATAAGCTCAGAATCCAGTTCCAGTACCTGAAATTTCTTTGCCAGGCCTAGTTCCAATATATAAACACCATATCAACTAC
Source organism: Nicotiana paniculata (assembly GCA_005239505.1). NCBI lineage: Eukaryota > Viridiplantae > Streptophyta > Magnoliopsida > Solanales > Solanaceae > Nicotiana > Nicotiana paniculata. Next base: position 16,132 of record ML303450.1, on the reverse strand, counting down.
CGCACGATATACCAGAACATGACTGCATACCTTTACTTAATTAGGACCACGCACCGCAAAATTCATCATCTAACCACAATGACGTTCCCTGAACCTTAATAGCCAAAATTTCATAGATCTGATGCTCCTGATGCACCTCATAACAAATATACATACATCCTGCTATAATACCGACGATACCACCACAATGGAGGAGATGTGTAGAAATTCATACCCAACTGCAGAGTTAACAAATCATTGAATATCTCATCTTGACTAGAATCATCACCTCATTATGAACCGAATAATGGTATTTGTTCTTTAATATACACTTCACATAACCTTATCACACTAAACCCTGATCCAATAATCTCGTCTCACCCAGTATGAACTGTTCAGACAACAAATCATCCCAAACATGACCAACATCCTCACATGATACCACACCGCGCCAATAGGCCATAACTCGAACATGATAAATAAGAAATGACTCAGGAAGGGACTACTCAACTCTCACAACTAATTCGAACCTTCCTTAGAAAATAGGAAGTAAAACATAAGAAAATAAATATAGGAACCTTACTCATCATCACACTATTGCGGCATGCAACCCGATCCAAATAACATACCCGACGTGCCACCCGATCCCAATAACATACCCGTGGCGGCGTGCCACAAGATCCCATAATAAAATTCACACAAGGAAATATACACGGAGCTGAATTGCTCACTATTACAAATTACTGAATATCGATCATAAGCACGCTAAGTGCATAATACCATCTTGGGGAGACTGATAAAGCCATATGCTTACAAAACTCAAGAACAACTGAGGTGCGATATATATATATATATATATATATACTCTGGATCTCAAGAGCTGTCCTGCTCACATTACATCATCACTACGCAGAGATCTCAACACATAAGAAATTATCAAGCCATTTCACAACTCACACGGCACAATCATATTATCACATTATCACATGAATTTGACGAAGACGGAACAACATCCGATGTTCTATTACCTTTCCATGCAAAACGCTCTATTGAAGTGAACATGTCAGGCTCATACGGAGCCCATAATCATATTTAAATCCATCCACAAACATCGAGTCTACCTTGCTCGCACCAAAGTAAGCTAATAACTTTACCTGGGTCCATATTAACCCACTTTCTCTCATAATACGCGAGAACAACCATCATATGATGTTCTCGAGCCATGAAATGATGTTCTCGGGCCATGAGAATGGTGCCTCCGAACCATGACACCTTTGAGTAATGATGTGCAAGTTTGAGAGATCCTCAAGCCATGGCATGGTGTCTTCCGGCTATGAGGATGGTGCCTTCAAACTATGACGCATTCGAACAAGCCGGTGATATTTCAGTCCATGAGGTGCAAAGGCATGATGCTAGGAGCGACAAGACAAGGCTTAGTCTTGCATGGAGGTGAGGGCAGAGCTTAGCCCGAAAGAATAGAATAAATAATGCAAGGAAGACAATGCCTAGTCTCGTGCGGGATTCGGGATAATGCTTAGTCCCATGCAAAGAGAAGGCAGGTCTTAGCCTTATGCAAGTGAATGCATTGATCAGCCTTATGTAAGTGAAGGCAATGTTTAGCCTTATGCAGATAGGGGGTAGAGCTTAGCCTGATGCAGGGTTCGGGACAGGGCTTAGTCTCATTCAAAGAGAAGGCAGTGCTTAGACTTACGTAGATAGGGAGGCAGGGCTTATCCTCAAGCAAAGATTGAGACAGATCTTAGTCTCACGCAAATAGAAAGAAGAGCTTAGCCTTATGCAAGGTTCGGGACAGGTCTTAGTCCCATTGATGAGTGGTGATTTTACCACTCATTTTAGCTCTTTTTCGCTAGATTTTGCATCCTTCAATGTTAACATGAGGTCGTTTATAGTGTGTATTGCTCGAATTTTGGGGAAATGGTGCCATGAAGTGGTTGGTGTTGAAGTGGAGTGGAGTTGAGCACAAAATGGTGAAAAAGGCACAAAACCTCCAGTGAATCCGCACCTGCGGACTCTGAGCCGTTGGTGCGACCTCGTACCTGCTGAGAACTTAATGCACCTGCGGATGAAGCTCAACAGTAGAAAAGCGCACCTGCGAAGTGGTTCACGCACCTGCGAAAGCGCAGGTGCGATGTTTTGTCCGCATCTGCGGAACGTGTTTACGTCGCCCAAAATCACACCTGCGATGTGTAGTCCGCTTATGCGAAACTGCACCTGCGAGGATTTTTCCGCAGGTGCGGCCAACGGACATTAGCACTGGATAGAAATGTAAAATCACATTTTCTCCTTCCCAACTCACATATACTCAACCTAGCAAATCCTTTGGCATCTCTTTGGCATTGTAAAACATATTTTGAGTCTTGGAGACTAAAGAAGAATAAGTCTTGAAGCTAGGGTTTGCACACACACTTGTGATTTGAAGATTTCAACCTTGTGGTTAAGGATTTCTTACCCATTTATGTTTGTTTCTTCATTACCTTGACTTGTATTGAATATTTAAGTGTGTAGTATTTGTTATCAACACTTGAATCTTGTTTATGGAAATATTCATATTTAAAGTGTGGATTAAATACCTTGTTGTGCTTATGTATCGAATGATTTTCATATATTTATGAAGTGAGTTATTGTTACTTTAATTATTCTTGTTCTTTAATGTTTCTAAAGGGATTAGCTAACCCTAGGACTCGCTCATTAACTCCGAATTAATTATGGAAAAGATAATTTGGGGTTGGGAAAGATTAATTAACAAGAACTTGAGGCTTTAACCCTCATTTTATAGATTCTCCCTAGGCATAGGATTGAACTACTTGTAACCATATTCGAGTGTCTTAATCTCTTAATTGGGATAGGAATAATTCAATTAGGAAGTCTTATTAGTCTTTGGAAAAAGCTAGTTAAGAATTATTATCTGTGGCTAATTAACATAAACTCGCTCATATTTGTAAAATCGTGAAATACATTGGATCATTACTTGAGTGTAATTCCCGATGCATTCATATTTGTTGCCATTGATCATTTTATTTTCTTTTTAGGTTAGTTTATATTTTTTCATTTAGTTATAAACATTTTCAAAAACCAAAATCTATTTGTTTGGCATTGCGCGATAAGTGATAATTCTCTTACATTCCTAATCGCCTCCATATTATTCTCTGTGGGATTCGACCCCAACCTTGTTGGGTTACTATATTTGACATCGATCTCTTACACTAGTTTAAGGTGTAATTTTAGCGTATCAAATTTTGGCACCGTTGCCGGGGAACAATTGGCGTAATTTAGGTTGTTTGAGAAGTAAGCACAAGTGCTTTGATTCAAACTTGTGAATATTTGTGTAATTATTTTTCTTGTTTATTTTCTTAAATTTTCAACAAAAAAAATGGCATCTCATAATGAAAATTGGTCGGATGGTAGTTGTTCATACTTTGATGACCCTTGTCCTTACTGTGGGTGTGGTTGCCAAAATGGTCATTTTTATGATTGTGTATATTTGTCTGTCCCTTCCCCAAGCCCCCTCTATGATGATTCTACTTCTTGTGATAAAAATTTTAGGGTTGAAGAAGTGGAGGAAATTGAGCATAGTAGAAATGGAGAGTTCAAGCTCATGTTGGAATGCTTACTTGAAGAAGGAAACCATGGGCAAAATGCCTTGGAAGAGCTTTTGGAGAATAGTCTCCAAAATGAATTGGCACTTGAAAGGTTGCACTCACAAATGGATGAAATGATTGAAGCTTCAAGGGTTCAAAAAGCCTTGGAGGTGAGTGATGGACAAGAACCTTCCTTGGAGGTTGAAGTTGAAAATTCTTCCTTGGTACTTGACCAAAACCAAGAAGAACTCTCAAATGCTCAAAATGAGAGGATGATGCTCATGTTGGAGGCCATTCTTGAAAATGAGGAAAAACACAACTTTGCACTCGACGGCTTGAAACATGAAGTGACTCAAAATGATGAGCACATCTGCACTTTGGAGGATCAAATGCAAGCAATGATGGAGGCTCATCATGCCACTCAAGTTGAAAGTGTGGATGAAAGCCGAGAAGAGTCCAATTCCGAGGGTGAGAGTGAGCTTTACTTTGAGGAATCAAGACTTGAACATCCGCCAACCGACTCCATGAGTGTTAGTGATGCCGAGAAAAATATGGAATTAGAGTCAACCGAGGTGATTGAAAATTTGGTCGAAATTGACTCTATTCCGGGGGAAAATGAGGATGTCAAAATTCGGAAAATTTTGCAAGTTGAAGGTTTGAAGGCACATTCCAAGTATTTTTCAATATTGGAATTGTGTGGTGATACTGAAGTTGAACTACACGAATCAATGGAGTTTTGCGAGGAGAAAAAATTCATACCATACATCTTACAATTTGAGGAACCAAGAAAGAAAAATGACATGCCTCACATGAGAACCAAGAAGTGCAAATTGAAGAAATTAAGGCTTGGCTCGGTCATCTATTTACCGCCCCCCGCCGACCGTGGTCACAAGATTGATTCCAAGCTAGGTGCTCAATTCATATCATCCACGTGGCAAGAAAAGTGGTAAAGTGATTTTCGTCGTGCCACGACGTTAAATGCGGCGCTTAGTGGGAGGCAACCCATCATTTTTCAAAAATTTTGGTCGTTTTTGAAATTTTCTTTTGTAGAATAGCTAATTATATTTTTTCTAACCAATCTGCCAAGTTTCAGAATTTTTGGAGTTGATTTGAGCAGGTTGGGGTGACCGGGTAGCCAAATACAGTGCAAAAGGAGCAACGAAAGGCTGGGCAACACACTGACCAACTCTGCGATGAGGCCATTGCAAAATGCTATCGCAGAGTTGTATGTGCAAGCAAAAGATGCGATCTAAAAAATGTACAAAAAAATAATTGTTGAGCCTAGGGATTCCACACCTGCGGGTAAATCCTCCCAGGTGCGGCTCCACAGATGCGGTTTCTAAAGCGCAGGTGCAGTTTGCTTCTCGCACGTGCACACCCGCAGGTGCGGGTACTTCTTCGCAGGTGCGACAATCGTGCAAGTGAAATCCCTAGAATTCACTTCATCAGGTAATTTCATCCCAACTTATCTCCTAAGCACCCAAAACCCCCATCGCTCAAGAATTCCAAAATACTGTGCATCTCTCCCGTAATTCTCCATTGCATTCAAAAGACCCAGGTATTCTCAACTCCTCACTCCCTTCTTCCCCTCTATGTTTCTCTATTCGTTTTCTCAGGCCATCACTGGCCAGTTCTTATTTGTTATACACCGTATATATATATATATATTTTTTTTTTATTTTATTTTGTTTCCCTTCTGATTTAGGGTAATAGTAGGGTGAGGATTTGGTTGAGAGTAGATTAGTGTGTGCTGGCCTCAGTGAACCAACATTTTTAGGGGAAACGGAGTAACCAAATTTTATGAAAAAGAAAGGATTCTCCATTGCCTACAACATGTTTGATAAATGGTCCAAAAGAAAATTTTGAGCGAGGTACCAAAGATTCAGTGTTAACGAAGTTAGAACTCAATTTGGTACACTAATCTGGAAGTCTTGAGTACATATTAGTGTTCAAAACCATGCCCCAAATAGAAGAATAGTCAAAAAGTTTCTGGGCACTGAACCCTTGGACGAAATCTACAGGCGCGAAAAATCTTCCGTAGATGCGGCCTCGCACCTGCGAGTCATTCTTCGTAGGTGCGACTTTTGGTCCACTGAGCAAAGTTCGCAGGTGCGCTTATTTATTCGCAGATGCACAACCGCACCTGCGACTTAAGTTTCGCAGGTCCGGAAACTGGGAAATTTTTCCAAAAACATAATGGTTGCAAAAAGGCCTTCCCGGACCCGTTCAACCTAGTTCTTTAGCCTAATTGCAGTGTTTTAATATGCTTAACAAGATTCCACTGCCTGACTAACTTCGTTTTAATTTTTTTGAAGGTACTTTGAGCTTTAGATGCATCCAAACATGACGGACAATCCCTATTTGAGTCACGAAATTGAAGAAAACATTGAGGAGAACTTTGATACTTCCAGATTCTTATCTGTTGCATGCCAGAGCCGGTATTATGATGATCTCCTCACAAAAAAAACTAATACTTGAGAAAGGGATTGCCATGGAAAAATTGACGGAGATTCTTCCTAATTTCTATGGCCTGCTAGTTGCAAGCGGCTGGACCTGCTTCGCTCCCGATCCATGCAAGGATAATGAAGAGTGGGTGAGAGAATTCTATGCCAACCTGAGGCGGACTCACTTCCAGAATCATGAAATCACCATACGGGGAATGATCGTGAAATTTGGTGCTGAAGAGATAAATGATTTCTATGGGCTCCCCAATCATCTGCTCGAGCCTGTGCAAGAAAAAGACACATGTGAAAATGGTGGTTTGCTAGTTACTAAGTTGTGTCCTCCGGGTCATAGGGTGAGCGGGCTACCAGGAGGAGGGGAATCAAGTATGGTGATTTTACTGCTGAAGCAAAGATGTGGCTCTATATCATCGCGAGCGGAGTATCCCCCTTGCGGAATGTGTCTGATGTACCATATGCCAGGGCTTTGATTATTGCTTGTATCCTGGATGATATCCCTGTGAATGTAGGCCACTACATTGTACAGGAGCTAAAGGAATACGTGCTTCAGAGTGGCACATCTATGATGTTCCCTTCGTTTATTATAGAGCTATATCGGCGTGCACAGGTTGATGAATGGGAGGGAGATCATTGGATACCGGCAGACAAGCCATTCCACCCACTGAGAGTGACAGGTGCAGGTAGTGTGCTGAAAAGTAAAACAAGGAAGGTCACGACCACTACTGTAGAAGCCGGATCCTCCTCACAGACTGCCCCAGCTGAGGGACCTTTTGGGGAGATGAAATCCCAGCTTGCATCCATTCGGGAGTTAGTGTCATAACTCCCTAGTGGGCCCTCACACTCCCAGCCCCCGCCCGACTATTTCTCCAGAGCTGAGATGCAGATTTACTTCGATACGCAGGCTAAGATGGCAGCATCTGTTGCCCAACTCTATTCCTCCTATACCAGCTTGTCCAAGGCGCATGTCAACCTCAAGTCATCTTTTGAAAAAGAAAAGGAGAAGAACAAAAAGAAGGGCAAATTCATGATAAAAATGTGGAGAGGGATTAAAGCGATCTTTAAATGGGGACAACCGAGCAGGCAGATACCAGTTCAGGATGATGAGGATAACGAGGAGTACTCGTTCGTGACAGATGTTGAGGATGATGATGAGGATGAGGATGCTGATGGAGAGAGCTCTCAGCAGCACTAATTAGCCTTTTCTCCTGCAGTCTGCTAGTCTGATGCAGACCTTAGGGAGACCCTCAAACTATTGTTCTTTATTTTTGATATTGTGCAGTGGGAACACTGCAATATATTTAGTTGGGGGTGGATTTAAGAGCATATTGTATTTTTTTATGACATTATTTATATGCCCTTGTCGGGCTTCTTTATTATAGGGATATGTGCCCTTGCCGGGCTTATTTTGTTATGTCATGTGCTCTTGCTGAGCGTGGTGTGATTGGTTTATTTTTATTTTTCTTGTATCATTTATTTTCTTTAGTAGTTTGCTTCTATTTTAGTTTTTAGCTTTTCACTAGTAGCTTTGTTCCTTAATTTTTATTTTCTTAATAATACTTGCTTGGGTTTTCTACATGCTACGGTTCTTTCCCAAGGAATATTTTTGAAGTGAACTGGGTGACTTTTCCCTATGATAGATGGTATGAAAACTTTCCTAAGGAAATTAGTCTTGTTTTGCTAGGATGAGACTTTTGGATTATTTGGTACTAAAGAAATTAGTCTCTTGTATGTGAAATGTGAATTAAGAGTACCCCTCCAAATTTTGGTTTTGAATTAAAACAAGTAAGTTGCATGGTGAAGAATAATTTGTGTGACAAATTTTTGGCTTTTTTAGTGACTCTTTGCCTACTAGTTTGCATGATATTGCTCTAGATGCTCTTATTAAGAAGAGAACTTGATCCGTCTTGACTAGTTCATGTGCCATGTGTTTTAGAGTTTGTGTAAATAATTATTATGTTTTCTTCATCATCTAGAACTTGCCCGGTTAGTCTTTCAATGCTAATGATAATTACGGTTGGTTGGAGAAATGACCTTAGGCATTCTTTGTGTTATTGAAAAAACCTATTTTTCCTTTCAAGCTTACCATTGCACAAATATTATCACTAGTTACCCTATTTGAGCCTTTAACCTTTTCTTTGGTCACCTCATTACAAACCTTTCACATGTTGTAAAATAATTGCTTCTTTTGAACCCGTCCCTCCTTGAACATTGAGAATGAGGCTAAAATCCTAAGTTGGGGGTGTGGTATCAAGTTGGAAATTTNAGAAAAAGAAAAGAAAAATAAATATTTGTATAGATATAAATATGGAGCCTTGAAGAAAATTAGAGAGGTATTTAAAATGGTTCGATGTTGGTAACTAGGAGCCAATGAGGGCTATGTGGCTTGAAAAGAAACAAAGGGCAACAAGAAAGAAAAATGTGAGTAGTGTTCAAGGAGGGTGTAGTTACTTGTACCCAAATGTTTATCCGACCCTTCCCTAATCCTACATTACAAGCTTAAAAAGTCCTTATGGGATCTTCAACCGAATGTTCTTGAAAAGGTGATGAATTAAAATAAGGGCAAGCATATGGCATGATATGTTGTAACACTTGAAATTATTTGTGAGAGTGAGTGTCTTTGTGAATTTGTCCCTTGTGTTGTTCTTGTAAATATGGTGATTTTTGGACTTTCATTCTTGTGAGGGTACATGAATTAGGATGGATTGGTGAAATTGATATATCCGGAAATGAATGAGTTGAGCATATGTAGTAGAACAATGCTTTTGAGTCACTCCTTGAGGCTTATTCTTGTCACTTGATTATTTTCAAACCCCCTTGCACTTCTTGAAGTTTTTTTTTTGAGGGAGTTATTCGGGTAAGATGCATACTTGAGCTTAATTATTAGTACCAACCAAATCCATAAGTATAATGCTTAGTTGGAGAATGTGATTTGTAACTGATAGCACTGCGACTTGTACTTTAAATGGTATAACCTCAGTGAGTTGTTGGTTTTGATTTGCTTGAGGACAAGAAAAATCTTTAAGTTGGGGGTGTTGATGAGTGGTGATTTTATCACTCATTTTAGCTCATTTTCGCTAGATTTTGCGTCCTTTAATTTTAACATGAGGTCGTTTATAGTGTATATTGCTCAAATTTCAGGGAAATGGTGCCATGAAGTTGTTGGTGTTGAATTAGAGTGGAGTTGAGCACAAAATGGTGAAAAATGCACAAAACCTTCGGTGAATCCGCACCTGCGGACTCTGGGCCGCTGGTGCGACCTCGCACCTGCAGAGAACTGAACGCACCTGCGGATGAAGCTCAAAAGCAGAAAAGTGCACTTGCGAAGTGGTTCACGCACTTGCGAAAGCGCAGGTGCGATATTTTATCCACATATGCGGAACGTGCTTAAGTCACCCAGAACCGCACCTGCGATGTGTAGTCCGCTTCTGCCGAACCGCACCTACGAGGGTTTTTCCGCAGGTGCGGCCAACGGACATCAGCACTGGATAGAATTGTAAAATCACATTTTCTCCTTCCCAACTCACATATACTCAACCTAGAAGATCTTTTGGCATATCTTTGGCATTGTAAAACATATTTTGAGTCTTGGAGACTAAAGAAGAACAAGTCTTGAAGCTAGGGTTTGCACACACACTTGGGATTTGAAGATTTCAACCTTGTGGTTAAGGATTTCTTACCCATTTGTGTTTGTTTCTTCATTATCTTGATTTGTATTGCATATTTAAGTGTGTAGTATTTGTTTCCAACACTTGATCTTGTTTATGGAAATATTCATATTTAAAGTGTGGATTAAATACCTTGTTGTGCTTATGTATTGAATGATTTTCATATATTCATGAAGTGAGTTACTGTTACTTTAATTATTCTTGTTCTTTAATGTTTCCAAAGGGATTAGCTAACCCTAGGACTCTTCCATTAACTCCGAATTAATTTTGGAAAAGATAATTTGGGTTTGGGAAAGATTAATTAACAAGAACTTGAGGCTTTAACCCTCATTTAATAGATTCTCCCTAGGGATAGGATTGAACTACTTGTAGCCATATCCGGGTGTGCTTAATCTCTTAATTGGTCTAGTAATAATTCAATTAGGAAGTTTTATGTCTTTGGAAAAAGCTAGTTAAGAATTATTATCCGTGGCTAATTAACATAAACTCGCTCATATTTGTAAAATCGTGAAATACATTGGATCGTTACTTGAGTGTAATTCCCGATGCATTCATACTTGTTGCCATTGATCATTTCACTTGCTTTCTAGGTTAGTTTATATTTTCGCAATTAGTTACAAACTTTTTCAAAACCAAAATCTATTTGTTTGGCATTGCGCGATAAGTGATAATTCTCTTACATTCCTAATCGCCTCCATATTGTTCTTTGTGGGATTCGATCCCAACCTTGTTGGGTTACTATATTTGACATCGATCACTTACACTAGATTAAGGTGTAATTTAAGCGTATCACCCATAAAAGGAGAAGGCAGTGCTTAGCCTTATGCAAGTGAAGGCAATGTTTAGCCTTATGCAGATAGGGGACAAGGCTTATCCTCATGTAGGGTTCGGGACAAGGCTTAGTCCCATGCAAAGAGAAGTCAATGATTAGCCTTACGCAGATAGGGAGGCAAGGTTTAGCCTCATGCAAAGATTGAGAAAGAGCTTATTCTCACGCAAATAGAAGGCAGAGCTTAGCCTTATGCAAGGTTCGGGACAGGGATTAGTCTCATGCAAGGAAAAGGTAGTACTTAGCCTTATGCAAGTGAAGGCAATGTTTTAGCCTTATACAAATAGGGAGGCAGGGCTTATCCTTATGCAAAGTTTGAGACAGAGCTTAGTCTCATGCAAATAGACGGAAGAGCTTAGCCTTCTGCTAGGTAGAGGCAATGCTTAGCCTCATGCAGGATTAAGACTATGCTTAGTCTCATGCAAATAGAAGGCAGAGCTTAGCCTTATGCAAATACGGAGGCAATGCTTAGCCTCATGCAGGATTGAGACAGAGGTTAGTCTCATGTAATGAATAAATAATAGGTGATATCAGAATATTTCTTAGCTGGGAATGAGTTCGATATCTTTTTTGTTATGAAGGTTGTGATTCCAAGGTGTGCATATTCCTTGTCCTGCATTCAAAGAAAAATCGTGAGTTTTGCAGGGGGAAGGTTGGTTCGTTTCTTTGTCTGCTTGCTTGATTTGCTCCGCTCTGTCTGAAGATCCTGTTCAAATTATTGGGGCAGCATTTGCTAAAGCAGAGTATTGCAAAAGCAGGCATGCATAGTTTTCAAAGACATAGTAAATTACAGTTTAGAAATTGGTTAGATGAATCGATGACTGTTACACGATAAGAGACATTGAGACTTCTTCTGCCGTAGAATTTTGAGGATCCTCAAAATTCTGCCCCAGTTAACTAGACAACATTTCCGATTTCTCTATATGCTGCGATTGGCTGAACTTGTTTCGGAATTTTGAGGGTCCTCCTCAAAATTCTGCCCCAGTTTCTGATTGTGGGGAAAATAAAAATTTTATTGAATTGTGACCAAACCCACAGGTCTTCCTACGTATCCCCTCTTAAACGGGAATCAGGTCGAGCGTAGTTCAATTTACATCATATGAAGAAGCAAAAATGGTTTACACATAATATCTTTTGACTGTGTCTGAGTTGATAGGATTTGGCCAAATTTCCCCGTCCATCTCAGCAAGTATGAGTGCTCCTCCTGTCAGTACTCTGTGAACCATGTAAGGACCTTGCCAGTTGGGAGAGAACTTCCCTTTGGCTTTTAGGCTCATACCAGGCTTAAATTTCCTGAGTTTCTGCTTTACGGGCGGGCACATTGGATTTGTGGGCAACTTGTGGGCCATAATGGACGTGCTTAATCCGGTCATATCTTCGTAAGACCATGCAAAGATGTCCTCATACTCTTTCAAGAATCGAGTATATTCCTCTTTCTCTAACGGTGACAAGTGGATGCTGATGCGGGTCTCCTTGGCGATTTCAGAATTTCCCAAGTTAATTATCTCAGTTTCGTCCAAGTTGGACTTAGGCTTGTTCTAAAAATCCTCTACTTCTATGAAGATCTCCTCGGGTATTGCATCATCTTCTTCTGAATCACTATCCTTATGTTGCATCGTCTCATTACATGTCACAGTTGTCGGTTCCTCGAGATAGGAAATAGTAATGATGTATGGATAAAGATGCGAGAGAAAAATGGTAATAATAAACATCAATTCATTGAAAGCATTAAACAAAAGTGATTTTTCAAATAATTTAAATAACGTTTTTGGAATATTGGAAATATTATTTAAAAAAAAATGCAAAAAGGGAAATCTTTTTTCTAGAAAAGCAAAAATAAACAATGTTGTTCAGCCTTGCTACCCCGGGAATCGTCGGGCCCTCGATGGTCTAACTGTCCAGATCTTGAGGAATGTTCCTCTCTCCACAGCTTGGATAGTAGGGCCTTTCTCCTCCTCCTCCTCGACAATTACACAACAGTCCATGTCATTATCTTCTAAGAACAAATTCCTTAATGACGCCAACGCTTCTTCTTCCCCTGATCCCCATATAATATAGGCCTGATGGAAGGTCTGAATCATGTGTGGCACAGGCTGCTCAAGTGGATAGTATGGACCACGCCATGGTGGTGACCAATCATTGTATTCCTGCCAAGTTTACTGATATCCCAACCCGAAAGTGGTACCATGGCACTTTGGCTGTATGGGTTTGGAAATGCCCTAAAGATTTTTACCAAGTCCTTTGCCGAGCTCATATCCTCTCCATCCTAGCATACTTTCTATCTTGCTACTCCACCACTTATCTTTCTCGATTGGGTTAATCCGTTCAATATGATGGTAGGTTTCTCCACCTAACCTTCTTCTGTTTTCAATCACTGGATAGTCTGACTAGTGTCAATGGGGTTGCTCCCATCTCCATGGATAAACACTTCTTGGTGGTTCCACTCGAACTTCAATGGTCGTCCCAACAATAGATTGTAAGAGGCAGATATGTCCAGTACATGAAACTCAACATCAAACCATGTAGGACCCATCTGCAGGTAGAGATTAGTTTCTTCAACGGTAGCTCTCTAAGACCTGTCGAATGCTTTCACATTCATAATTCCCTCTCGTATCTCATGTAGGCCTTTGACCAACCTCTTCAACATTGTCAATGGGAAAATCTTGAGGCTGGATCCTCCGTCAATCAGAACTCTGGCGATGAATTTGTCTTCACATTGCAATGTGATGTGCAGTGCCCTGTTGTGATTCAAACCTTCAGGTGGCAGCTCGTCCTTGTGGAAGGTGATTTTGTGGCTTTCTAGTACCTGCCCCACCATATTGGTCGTTTCTCCACCAGTGATGTTGTTGGGTACATATGCTTCACTCAACAACTTCATTAGAGCATTCTTGTATGCCTCAGAATTTTGTAGCAGCGACAGGATAGATATCTGAGCGGGAATCTTGTTCAGATGATCAATGACAGATTACTCCCTTGCATGTACCTTCCTTTAGAGGTCATCTAGACTAGTCTCAATGACGGTCCGTTTTTTTATAAGCTTGCTTACTGGTTTCTCCTAAATGTTCAGGTGTATAAACCCTTCCTGTTCTAGTCATTCCTTGTACAGCGTCAGATTCTTCTGTCTTTGACTTTCCCTTTCTTCTAGCCTCGGCCACATAATCCCAAGGTACAGCATTGGAAGTAAAGGGTGGTGTGGCTGCCAACATTACAGTGAAAGGTGTGGCCACCTCCACTTCAAATGGAATGAGTGGTGTTACTTCTACTCCTAAAGGAATCGATGCGGCTATCTCGACTTCAACTGGTGGCTGTACCTGCACCAAAATGGGATTGAGTGTGACTGCAGGTTTCTTAGGATCATCACCTTCTCGAATAAGCTCGATTAATCCCTTGGGATCCCATTCTTCATCAGTTTCTATCACATTTACCCCTCAACCCCTATTATTTGGGAGAGGATTATTGCGGACATTGGGTGCAACTTCCTTCACCTATATGACCTTACTATCAATCAGTGTTTGGATCTTGTCTTTCAAGCTGCGGCACTTGTCAATAGTGTGTCCATTCATGCCGGAATGATATGCACATGTCTTGTTTGGATTGGCCCATTGAGATGAATTCTCCATTGCCATAGCGGGAATAGGGGTGACATATCTAGCGACTTTCAACCTTTCGTACAACTGGTCGATGGGTTCAGCAATGGCTGTATACTATCTAGGTGGTTTGCGGTCAAAGTTAGGCCAGGTTTTTTGGTAATTTGGACGAGTTGGGGGTGACTGAAAGTATGATGGTTGGGAATTATATTCATGGTAGACAGCAATGGGTTGAGAATATCTGGGAGGTGATGGTTGGTATGTGGGTGGAGGGGTCTGGTATACAAACGGAATTTTGGGTCCTTGGGAAAACATTATTGTTCCCACATCTTTCTTCTTTTATATACCACCTAATTACAATTCTTTGTTCGTGGCCTGCAGTGCCTCAAAATTTGTCACCATCTCGCTTTTAATACCCTCTTCAATCTTTTCTCCGAGTTTGATGATATTGGAGAACTTATGGTTCTCAATAACCATTAGCCTTTCATAATACTGTGGATCCTATGCCTTGACAAAGAACTTGTTCATTTGTTCCTCTTCTAATGCTGGTCTAACCTTGGATGCTTCCGACCTCCACCGAGTAGCATACTCGCGGAAAGTCTTAGTTGGCTTCCTTTTTAAGTTCTGGATATAGAAGACATCCGGAGCATTCTCCATATTAAATCTGAACCTTTCCATGAAGTCGGATTCCATGCTCACCCAATTGTCCCACTTCTTAGGATTATGGCTTATTTACCAGGACATGGCATCTCCGCTAAGACTTCTCATGAAGAGCTTCATTCGAATCCTTTCATCTTTTCCGACCCCTACGAGCTTGTCACAATAAGTTCTCAGATGAACATTGGGTCACCCGTTCCATCAAACATTTCAAACTTGGGAGGTTTGTAACCCTCCGGCAGTTCCACATCTGGTTGTATGCATAATCCTCATAGTTAATCCTTCTATCCCTTTACCCCCTTCAACACCCTGAACTCGACTTGTCAACTTCTTGAGCTCCTCCGCTATGATTTGATGAGTAGATCTTTCTCAACGGATTCTGGTGTATAGGAGATTGGTTGAGTGGAGTGGGGTAGGGTTTCCACGTATATGGGGTTGTTTTGGTGAAGGCCAGGAGTTTGGGCATAATGATGATCATTGGTGGAGTTTTGGGGTTCGGAAATAATTTGTAGGGTATTTTAGGGAGTGTGATAGGTGGTTTGCTTGTATTGAGGAGGGAGAGGTTGATTTTGAGGTGGGGTTATATACTGGTGAGGTGTGGGAGGATTTTGTGGGTGTTTGTTGGGTGTGTTTTGAGGTGGTACATGGTTCTGGGTGTTTGGGTGATTGATGTCTTGGATTTTGAGTGTGAGAGAGAGGTTTGCTACAGACCCGCTTAAGCTCGCCCTGAAGTTCGAGTATTTTCTGATCAAGTCATGAAACCACATCATTTGGGGCATGAGTACCCCGACCATCGGAAGTTTCTGCATTCTCAACATGTGCATTGTTATTTGTTCCTATGTCTTTCATATCATCCATTTTAGCTTTCCCTTTGTCTTTCGGTACACTTGGAGGAGGAGAAGGTGGAGGGCCCCTGGATCTGGTATGATAAGCAGATGATGCCAGTATGCGTGAACCAACCTTGGGGAATGGGAATAATTATGAAAAAAAAAAAAGAAAAACAAAAGGTAACCAAGTCAGTGAGAGTTCCAAAAAGAGTATTTGCAGTATCTAAACATATAGTACAGGAATGTAAATTCGTGTCCTAATTTGGAAGCCTCGTTGTGCCTGAGGTAGGCCCAGTGACAAGTTTATTTGGGGAATAACTAGGGGTTGGAGACCCTATGTTGGACAAGATCGACAGGTTATGTTGTCGTCAAGAAAAAGATCACCAGGTTATGCTGGTGTCTGGAAAGGTCAACAGGTTGTGCTGTTGCCGGGAAAAGGAGATCACTGGGTTATGCCAGTTTTCGAAAATGATCAACGGGTTATGCCGTTGTCAGGAAAAGAGGAGATCACCAGGTTATGCTGGTGT
>ML303449.1:0-10444 GCA_005239505.1 Nicotiana paniculata | reverse complement strand
TTAATTTTCCGTCTTTTTTTTGTTTCTTTATTTTCTTTTAGCTTCCGCACGTTTCTTGATTTTTTAGTAATTCTTGGACTCCTATCGTGTTATTATCAAGTAGTATCAGAGCATAGGATAATCAATATTTCAATCTTGATAATCTTGGAAGGTTCTTGAGCAAAAAAAAAAAAAAACGAAAATCAGCCCCAAAAAAAAAGTCTTAGCACATTACTATTTTAGAATTCAAGTATTATTCGGTTTCTAAGTCGAGAAAAAAACAAGAAGAGGGGATCATTATTCTTAAAGATTAAGGAAACTTCTTTCCTTATTCTTGTGGGTTTTGGGTTTTTCAAATTTTTTCCTTTTTCTTTTTAAACTAACCAATTCCTATTCTTTCTTGGTTTGGTATTTCACTTTCCTTTTCCTTTCTAACTCCTCAATTTTATCACTAAATGGTTGTGACTTGTTAGGTTTAATAATGAATTTAAAGATTAACGAGCAAAAGTTGCTTTGAGTGGAAAAAAACAAAAGAGGTGAGAGTATTAGAAGGAAAAAACCAAACTTGAGAGATATATAATTCTTCTAATCTTTGTTCAAGACGTTTCAAACAGGTACTTATCGTGAAAGGAGGCGAACTATGACTCAACAACTTAAAAAGTCAAACTTACAATATAGCGAATGGAAGGAAGACAATGGTAAAGTTATTTTTCAAACAAGAGCTAAAGTGATGTCCGCGATGCCCTTAGAATTGGCAAAGAATATGGCTATAACTCAATTAGCTCTTATATGGTTGAAAGATTGAACTGACCTTGTTGAGCATATTGAACCCTACATGTTGAGAGGAGTAAAGATGGATAAAAGAGTGCTATTACTATTTTCTATTGGAAGGTATGAGGATGCAATTTGGTGTGATGTGATTCCCATGAATAATTATCATATCTTGTTGGGAAAGACATGGTATGTCTACAGAAGAGCTTCATACAGCATGGAAAAAAACAGATACTCTTTTGAGGTTAACGGGAAGAAACTCATCTTGGGCCTTTGACTACCTCACAAATTTGTGAAGACGAAAAGACTGTTAAAGAGAATATGGAAAAATATGAGAGAGAAAATAATGAGAGGAGTAAGAGAGTGCATGTTGAAATCCCAAGAGAGGAAAAATGAGAGATTGTGTTGAGTGAAGAGAGTGGGATGTCAAGGGGGGAAAAGAGTAAGCTTGAGAGGAAAGAAAATAGAGAAGGCCGTGAGATAGAAAAAAGATGTGAGGTAGAGAAACAAGAGGGTTTGAGTGAAGAAAAAGAAGAAAATCATGGTGAGAGAAAAGAGGATAAGGGTGAGGAGAAAGCTAGTTCTGTGATAAAAGCCAAAGAGAGTGTATGCAAGAAAAATATTTCTTTACTTTCTAACCCTTTAACTCTTTCTTGTTTTACTTCTTGTGATTTTGTACAGCTGTATGTGAAAAGTCCTTTTGAAAGTGGGGGTGAGGCACAAGAGATGTTTGCAAATGATCCAATTGGAATCCAACATGAATTTAGCGAAATCAATTCTTGCTGGATGGTGGATAATAAAAGCTTGATTAATTTCTTTGTTGTTGAACCTTTTGACTATTTTGATTTTTATTTACAGGTTTACAACATGGAGTTCCCTAAAGGCATTGTTAAGTTAGAGTCATTGCGTAAAAGAATAAAAGGTGATATTGTTCCATTAATAATTAAATCCAAGTATGGTATTTATAATGGGTTTATTCACATTCTTGGCCTTTTAGAATTCCTAAGGTATTTTTGGAGGTAATGAATTATATTCTTACTTCTTATGTTGGTGACTTATAATTTTTATGAATGATGATATTTTGATGCATATCAAGTCATTAACTATAATATCTAAGTTCAAGTGCAAGAGTAATTTGTTTACTTTTGAAATTGAGTATGACATAGATGATTATGCATTCCAACTTGGTGAAAAGAGGCATGAAATTTACGAGAAAAGGCTTGCTAATGAGTTAAATGTTCTTTCTTCTCTTATTCAAGTGCCTAATGAGTTTTCATGTGATAAATTGCTAGAATGTGAGTGTTATTGTTCGATGGGAAGTCATTCCTCTAGTCATATTTATTGTGAGGCTGTAAAAGTGCTTGCTTCTAGTAATAAAATACTCTTTCATGAACCTATCTATGACTCTTTTTGTGACAGTTTGAGCAATTATGTAGAATTCATTGGTGTTGCGAATATTATTGGGGAAAGTTATAATCATGAGCTTGGATGTATTGAATATTTTATTTTGGAATTTATGGGTTCTTCTGACCTTTCTGAGAATTTATGTGTTTCTTTGAATAACTTACGTGTAGAAGAATCCATGGGATTTATAATTGATAATTGGCTATATCATAAAAGTGTCGTATTTGATACATGTGGCGGAGATAATTGTGTTAAATGGTTGCATGGCCAATATTTTGTAATTTCTTTTGCGTGCATATATTTGGACTACCTTATTGACAAGATCACATTGTCAATTTCATTATATAGTACATCTGAGGGAGGTTTTTATTTGACAAATCTAAGTAGGCATAAATTTTATTGGGATGATGATGTCCATATGCTTTATAAGGGAGTATTTACACCTATTAGGCTTAATTGGGTTAAGTGGACACATGGTCACTATCTTGTTTTATTCCTACCATTTTTTCAGATTAGTGGATGTCATTTACTAGTGCATGTTTTCTTTTTCTTGCAAGGTCGAAATTCGAGGAAGAATTTTCTTCAAGAAGAGGGGAATGATAGCATCCTAGGAAGCTCAAATCTATTCAAGGACAAGAATGAAGCTTTGGAATCTAAAATAGGGCCTTTAACAAGATGTCAAGCTAAAGTGTTGCCAAACAAGGTCATTAGACATCAAGTGCAAGTAAAGAAGTTGTTAATCGGGAGGAAGAGATTAAGGAAATGATATGAGTTATAATATATGTGTTATAATTATTTTATGTCCCAAATTCATGTCCAAGAAGAGGTGGATTAGATCCCAAGAAACATCCTCTGAAGAAGGTCCAAATCAGTCAACCGTTGGACCAATTTGGCACCTAAAATGTGTCCAAATTTGCAGCCCATGAAGTCCTACATAAAGATACGTTTTTATAGCATAAATAGGACTTACTTGATTTCCAAGAAGGGTACAATAGTCGTGCTAGATTTTGAGTGCAAGTTGGTGCCTAGTCGCTTGCAAATTTCCTTCAAGATTTTCAGATTTTCATGATTCTATCCAAGATTGGTTTGGGACATATTTCCATATATTAAGGGACTATATTTATTGCTTTCCTAGTTAGTTAAGGTTATGTTTTCCTTTTCCTAAGATTGTTGGAAGTACTTTCTAAGAATGACTTGGTTTTTGCTTCCTAGTATTTTTCTTTTCTTAAGGTAGTTGGACTTGTTGTCCAAAATAGTTTAGGACTTTATTTCCTTATTTTTAAGGTACAATTTAGTGATCCCTCTCTATATAAAGGGTGTCTTCTTTGTTTTTAGACTTAGATTATTATCAATAAAAATTGTGAGATTTTTCTTGCACTCTTGTGTGTGGCTTCTCTTGGATTTATTCTTCAACCTTCAAGACTCAATTTAAGGTGGTAAGATTAAACCCTTTTCGAAATATTAGATTACTTCTAGGTATTTAAGAAAGATGAAAAGTTTAGGCTTATTGTTGTTCTTGTTATTCTAAAGGGTCGGGTTTCACAATCTATTTCTTGTTTTTAATTCTCTACCAAAGGCTTTTAGTTCTTTGTTAGCTAATTGTTGTTGTTAGGATTCAACTTCAAGAATAGACTTCTTGAATTAAAGAAACTCTTTCTTGAATTCAAGAAACTCTTTCTTGAATTCAATCTATCTTTAATTTTCCATCTTTTTTTTGTTTCTTTATTTTCTTTTAGCTTCTGCACATTTCTTGATTTTTGTTTTAGTAATTCTTGCACCCCTATTGTATTGTTATCACGCACCTTTTACATCGAAGGAGCCAAAAAACAAGAAAGTAGCCAAGTAGCGATCACAAACTGCATCCTCGATGAACGAATAAAGGACCGTGCCGCGTCCTTGGAACGAGTAAATGAAGCATATCGAGGCTTGAACGCCACCACAATTAAGGTACAATGCTCTCCCTCTTTCCTTCACATTTTACACTAAGCTATGTGCAAGTATTCGATTAAAGCGAATCGGAGCACCCTCCAGCTCGAAGGCCTTAGGTTTTAAAGCATGTGTTGCGCTCTTTTTCCCTTACGTCGGATTTTATCCCAAATGGGTTTTACTGACAAGGTTTTTAACGAGGCAAAACCCATATGCTACCTAAGGAGAACTCACCAAGTATTCAAGGCTTTCTTTGATCAACCTCAAATACTGAGGGCCATCCCCCCGGGAGATCACTGAAACATGCCAAAGAGGGTCTCGACAGGAGAACAATGTATAGGGCCAAACGGTCGAATGAACCGTGTCCACATAGAATAATCGAACCCTCGATGGTGAAAAATATGTACTTGTACCAAGTAATCAGAGAAGAATATTTTTGTGTACTTGTACCAAGTAGTCGGAGAAGAATCTTTTATCATCAAAACACTTCGTGCGTCAAAGAAGTTTGCTATTTTCACAAGAAACGGCCCCAGGGCCAAAAATTTCCCAAAAACTCAGGGACTGTCCTCGCCAGTCATCCCATTGAGTCAACAAATACTCAAAACTGTAAGTCCTCAGGGTTGGAAACTTCAAGTTCGTAAGTCCTCCATGAGCCAATATCAGCAATGTAAGCCCTCCATGAGGAAATATCAACAACATAAGCTCTCCATGAGGCAATGTCAACAATGTAAGCCCTCCATAAGGCAATATCAACAGTATAAGACCTCCATGAGGCAATATCAACAATCTAAGGCCTCGACGAGGCATGATCAAACTTGTAAGCCCTCAACGAGGAAACGTTAATATTATAAGACCTTAAAAAAGGCATAACCCCAACTCGGGGACTGTCCTCGACAGTCACCCCATCGAGTTATCAAAAACTCAAAGCCATAAGACCTCAAGGCCGGCAATTTCGAGCTCATAAGCCCTCCATGAGGCACCAATGTAAGCCCTCAACGAGGCAACATCAAAACGGTAAGACCTCAAGCAAGGCATTTACAAATTTGTAAGACCTTAAAAAAGGCATAATCCCGATATCAAAGTCAAGGCTATATATTCGAACTTGTAAGACCCCTAAAAAAATACCCTAAATATAGACGCCGAGACTATCTCACTCGGGGACTAAAAGGCTACGGCCTAATACAATGACCACCGTCATAAGGCTCTGGTCAAACTAACACAACTCGAAGACGTCCGACGCCATAAAATCACAGGCCTCCAATTACTTCGAAAAAACTTCGAAAAGAACCAGTTAAAGGTCGTACCGACCCAATGCGTAAGAGCCCGAGTCGCCATCCACATTAAAGGTCGTACCGACCCAATGCGTAAGAGCCCAAGTCGCCAGCCACATTAAAGGGAGTACCAACCCAATGCATAAGAGCCTAAGCGCCAGCCTAAAGGGCCTCAGGGCCGATTTAAAAAACCTGAGGGTCGATGAGCTCAAGTTGAAACCCGACTCGAAGACTGAGCCCAAAATGGTTAAACAAAGAGCCTAAGGGCCAAATGTGTAAGAGCCTAAGCACCAGCCTAAAAAGCCTCAGGACCGGTTTAAAAAACCTGAGGGTCGATGAGCTCGAGTCAAAATCCGACTCGAAGAATGAGCCCGAAAGGGTTAACCAAAGCGCCTAAGGGCCAAATGCGTAAGATCCTAAGTGTCAGCCTAAAAAGCCTCAGGGCCCATTTAAAAAAAAACCTGAGGGTCAATGAGCTCGAGTCAAAACCTGACTCGAAGACTGAGCCCGAAACGGTTAACTAAAGCGCCTAAGGGCCAAATGCGTAAGAGCCCGAGCGCCAGCCATATCAAAGGGCGTACCGACCCAATGCGTAAGAGCCCACGGGCCAACCTAAAAAGCCTCAGGGCTAATTTATGACCCCAAGGGTTTCTTCTTGAAGTCCAATTCATCGGGCTAATTATCGACAAGAAAATCAGAAAAAACCAAAGAATCTTTTATATATATATGTGTATTACAAATATGCATTTATATATATATGTGTATTACAAATATGCATTTAAAATACTCCCACAGGAGTCTTTACTAAGAACAAGGAAGGAAAACCTAGTCTGCTCTAGGGACCAGCTCCCTCGAAAGCCTTCAAATATCAGCATCGGCACCGGAAGAAAGGAAAAACTTGGCGTCGATCTCATCTGCCTTGGCCAGCTTTATCTCTTCCGAGAGATCAAAGCCCCTAGCATGAATCTCTTCGAGAGTCTCCCTCCGAGACCTACATCGGGCATACTCCTTGCCCCTCCTCTCTCTATCAAAATCTCCCCTCAGCTCAACCCGAGCATCGACAACATCTTTCAAATAAACGACCACTTTTTTATCGACCTTTGCTCGAACTTCTTCAACTTTTTCCCGGGCATCCACGACCTCAGCCTTCATATTCAAAAGACCAGTCTCGAGCTTGGCAATCTTGCTCGTCTGAATTGAGCTATCTTCTCGAGCATTGCAAAGTTGTATCTCGAGGGCTGAAGCCTTGGCCAAAGTATTCATTTAGGCCACTGCATGAACACCTATCTGCGCCTTCAACGCATTGCATTCGGAATTGACCTATCCGACTTCGCCCCAAAGGCATTCCAACGCTTCCATTTTTCTCTGCAACTGAAGCACTGGAACATTAATTCTTGAAGGCAGGAAAGGGGTCACAAACTCCCTCAAAATAAGAATTACCTGTTGCTCGATATTGCCTTTGTAATCTCGGCTTCGATTCACCTCCGATCGAATGCATATCAATTATTTTGTCTTCTCATTACAAAGAAGCCTAAGAGATTTCTCCTTGCCCAAGGTCTCCCGCAACTTGGCCTCGCAACGGAGCAGCTCGGACTTGATCTTGTCAAAAGCCTATGAAAAAGAAGCTTCAATTCAAAAAATGAAAATACAAAGCTAAAAAACCAGCAAAGCCAACCAAAACTCACCTCAGAACAAAGCCGCTGAGCCTCCTCAAAAGTTGAGTGTGCATCTACTGGCCTGGTCCCTTCGGCCCCAGTTGAACCGCTCTCGGTAGGGGCATGATCACTCGAGACCGCACTTGGTTCGAGCGGCCCATGGCCCCAAAAATCCCTGAAAGTTCTTTCGAGGGCGGAAGCAGACGATGGGGGAGGACTCTTGCTCTTTCCCTCTCGAGGAACTCTCCCTCGAAACTAAAGGTCTTAGGCCTAGCAGGACCGGCAACCTCGGGAGGGCCCCTGGCTCGAGCCATTAATGAAGAACCATCCTCCCGAGGAGAGTTGATGTCCATAGAATGACCGACATATATAAAGTCCTCTTCAGCTACGACCTATCCTTTGTGTCTCGGGGCAGGCCCCGCCTCATTGAGAATGTCCTCATCCGTAGAAGACCTTTTTTGCTTATTATCCTCACTCGGTTTCGAAGGCGACGGGCCTTTCCTCTCCTCGAAGGGACACAGTCTCACCTCGGAGAATCCACCAACACTTGTGGTGGCAGAGTTAGTACACATAAAAGAAAGCATTCCTCAAAAGGCAACCACATGGCTCATACCGTGGTGCTTTGCTTCCTATCTGCCCTTCGACATATCTCGCCACTTGCATTCGTCATATGTCGAGGAAGCTGTCAGCCTCCGATTCCAGTTCACAAGATCGGGGATCTCCTCCGACATCCATGGGGCCGCTGAGAAAGAGAAAAAGAAACATTCTTATAAATCGACAAGAGTAAAGGGCACTAAGGTACGATATAGTACTTACGTTTGAAGCTCCATTTTTCGGGAAATGGCTCCGCAGGAATGATGTCGACGGTCCTCACTCGGATAAATTGACTCATTTATCCTCTGTTTCAGTCCTCATCATCGCTGGCAATGAAAGGCTTGGTGTATCAGCGTCGTAACACAATCAGGCCTCGATAATGCTTAGGCCCATATAATCTAATAAGGTGGCTAAGGGTAACCTCGAGCTCAGCCTTTTCGGTAAAGTACCTCATCATCAGCACTATCCGCCAATAGGACGGATGAATCTGAGCCAGGGTGACTCGGTACCTTTTGCAGAATTCGAGTACAAGGCAGTCGAGGGGGTCCAATGTAAATGGGTACGTATACACGTTCAAGAATCCCTCCACATAGATCATAATATTCTCTTCTCGAGAAGGTATCTGTAGCATCACATTTTCTCCCCATCCGTAATCTGTCCTCATAGCCTCGAGGTGGTTTTCTTCTATCGATCGAATAAACCTCGTTGCATGCTCTCTATGGCCCGGGGCATCAGAGGGTTTCTCTAGTGCAAAGTCTTTTATCAAAGCAAAAAAAATCGAGGTTAACTCGCCATACGCCGATGGTGTACCACGGGCCGAGGCAAGAAGCAGAGGTAAGGTTTCCCTCTTCTTGGTGTATGGATTCAGGCACGGCAACCATAACTACTTAATAAAAGGTAAAGAGGAAGAATGAAAATAGTTTCGAGGGATGAGAAAAGGAAGAGAACGTTGAAGAGAAAGATAGTTTTGCAAAGTTTCAAGACTTAAACAGAAGAGGAAGCAAGTGTGTGTGTGTGTGTGTATATATATATATATATATATATAGAACAAGCATCGATTATTCAACTACCTTGAAAGCCAATTAATTCTGAAAATTTATTATAACTTTTGGGGAAGTGTACCGGCAGGGCCACCTTGGTCATTTCACGGTCATGTCATATGAATATACACTGTCACACAGCCTTCGAGGGATCGAAACTCCCATGCCGACCTAGCCTCGAGAAGGTGTCCGATCTCGAGGGATCTACTATTGGAAGTACGGGTTCCGAAGAGCTAAAATCAAAGCTTGAAAGTTGACTTTTGCATAAGTATTGCAGGGCAAAGTTTGGGAGATATGAAAAAAAGAGATATATTATTTCAAAAATGCATTTATAAGGGTATGTCTACAACAATTTCCCCCGAGGGTCCCATGTACAAAAAAGAGAAAAAGCAAAACAGTAGGTAAATCTACTCTTCGCCTTCGCTGCTGCCCGATCCACTTTCAGAGCCCTCATCTGACGTAGTCGACATTGCCGATTCTTCCTCCAGGGCCCTGACTTCTTCAATATCGGCAGAGAGATCTTGTGATGACCCAAAAGGTCATCCTGTGTAAATTTAGCAAAAACTGTGTTTTGAGGCCCCGAAAGCCTCCATTAATCTCATCTCGATATGCGTGCGCAACTCGGGCGCGTAGCCGGGAAGCCTTTATGTGGAAATATATTAAACAGATAAATTTATGATAATTAATTAAATAAAGTTGATGGTCAATATTTTTGGTAAACGGACCCGGACCCATGATTTGATGGTCTCGGAGGGTCCGTAGGAAAGTATGGGACCTGGGCGTATGCACGAAATCGAATTCTGAGGTCCCAAGTCTGAGAAATGAATTTTCAAAGAAAATTGTTTTCTGAAAATAGTAAAGACTTTTGAAAATGAACTTTGATGTGAAATCTGTGTTACCGAGTCCATATTATGGTTTTGGAGCCCGGAACAGGTTCAGTATGTGTTATGTGAGTTATCTGTAAAATTTGGTAAGAAACGGACTTGGTTTGACGTGTTTCGGATCAAAATTGGAAAATTTGATAGTTTATGAAGTTTGAGAAATTCTAGGGATTTTGGAGTTTAATTCATTGTTTGTGATGTTATTTTGGTGGTTTAATTACTCGAATAAGTTCGTAGGATGATTTTGAAGGCGTGTGTATATTTGGTTTTTAGCCCCGAGGGGTCGGGTGAGTTTCGGGTTGGTGTCGCGGTGCAAAAAGGGTGAAAAATCTGGTGTGAATATGCTGTTTCTGGTGTTTGAGATTTTTACACTATGCGATCGCATAGGTTGCCCCCCGATCGCGTAGTGTAGAGTGAGGGGGGGTTTCTGTGACTCTATGCGATCGCAACTCCCCTTCCGCGATCGCGTAGAGTATAGGAGAGCTGGGGAGGGGGCTAAGTATTTTCCTTCTGCGGTCGCACCAATCTGTCCGCGATCGCATAGCCAAGCCCAGGGACCCTACGCGATCGCACTCCCTTTCCGCGATTGTAGTGCACGTGACTAAGGCCTCTATGCGATCGCAACTCCCTTTCCGCGATCGCAACTCCCTTTCCGCGATCGCATAGAGCTAATTCANTAATTTCTTTCATTTTCCTTCATCAATCACTAGATTCTAGGTCTAAAAACATAAAATCAAAGGTAGAAATTGGGGGTTTTGGGTAGAGTTAGGGCTTTTAGAAATTTTGGGAATTCAACCTCATTTTGGGGTCGGATTTCAAAACAAATTGTATATTCGTGTTCGTGGGGGAATTGGTTATCAGGTTTTGGTCCGAACCTCGAGTTTGGACCAAGCAGGCCCGGGGTCGAATTTTGGTATTTTTGG
>MDKI01051397.1:0-21281 GCA_005239505.1 Nicotiana paniculata | reverse complement strand
TCTGAATAGTACGCTCCGACTGCCCGTCGGTCTGAGGATGAAACGATGTGCTCAACTCGACCTAAGTACCCAACTCTCTCTGTATGGCTCTCCAAAACTGAGATGTAAACTGAGTACCTATGTTAGAAATGATAGAAACTGGAACCCCATGCAATCGGACAATCTCCCTGACGTAAATCTCACCTAATCGCTCTGAAGAATAAGTAGTACCAACAGGAATGAAGTGCGCGGACTTGGTCAGCCGATCTACAATAACCCATAAAGCATCAAACCTCCTCGAAGTTCGTTGAAGTCCAACTACGAAGTCCATGGTGATCTGCTCCCACTTCCACTCCGGAATTTCAAATCTCTGAAGCACTCCACCTGGTCTCTAGTGCTCATACTTGACCTGCTGACAGTTGAGACACCGAGCCACAAACTCAACAATATCTTTCTTCATCCGTCTCCACCAATAATGCTGCCTCAAATCCTGTACATCTTTGCGGCATCCGGATGGATGGAATACCGCGAACTATGGGCCTCAGCCAGAATCAAATCTCGAAGTCCATCTACATTGGGCACGCAAATCTGGCCCTGCATCCTCATGACCCCATCATCACTAATAACCACATCCCTGGCATCACCGCAACGGACCCTGTCCTGAAATAAAATCAAATGTGGATCATCATACTAGCGTGCTCTAATCTAATAATAAGGAGAAGACCTGAAGGCTACACAAGCCACTACCCGCAGAGGCGCTGATAGATCCAATCTCACCAACTGACCCCCTAAAGCCGGAACATCGAGTGCTAAAGTCCGCTCTGCTACTGGAAGGTAGGCTAGACTCCCCAAACTCTCCGCTCTGTGACTCAGGGCATCGGCCACTATATTCGCCTTCCCCGGATGATATAAAATAGTGAGGTCATAATCCTTGAGAAGCTCCAACCACCTCCTCTGACGCAAATTCAGATCCTTCTACTTAAGAAGATGCTGTAAATTGCGGTGATCACTGAAAATCTCTCACAATGCACTCCATACAAATAATGATGCCAAATCTTTAAGGCGTGAATAATAGCTGCTAGCTCAAGATCATGCACTGGAAAATTATTCTCGTGCACCTTCAACTGTCTGGATGCGTAGGCAATCACCTTACCGTCCTGCATCAAAATCGCTCCAAGGACAACTCTCGAGGCATCACAGTAAAATGTATAATAACTTGAACCTGTAGGCAAAATCAATGCCGGAGTTGTAGTCAAAGCTGAGTTTAGTTTCTGAAAGCTCTCCTCATACTCCTCAGTCCATCTGAACTGAGCACCCTTCTGGGTCAGTCTGGTCATAGATGCTGCAATAGATGAAAATCCCTCGACGAAACGGCGATAGCACCCTACCAAACCAAGGAAACTGTGAATCTCAGTAGCTGATGACAGTCTAGGCCAACTCTGCACCACCTCTACCTTCTTCGGATCAACCTGAATACCCTCACTGGACACAACGTGCCCCAAGAATGCTACTGAATCAAGCCAGAACTCATACTTCGATAATTTCGCATACAATCTCTTCCCCCTAGAGGACTGAAGCACAACTCTCAAATGCTGCTCATGGTCCTCCCGAGATCGGGAATACACCAAGATATCGTCAATGAACACGATGATGAAAGAATCTAGATAAGGCTGAAATACATTGTGCATCAAGTGCATAAAGGTTGTTGGGGCATTGGTCAGCCCAAATGACATAAGCAAGAACTCATAATGACCATATCTAGTCCTAAAAGCAGTCTTCTGGATGTCTGGCCCCAAATCTTCAACTGATGATAGCCGGAACGCAAGTCAATCTTAGAAAATACCCTGGCACCCTGCAGCTGATCAAACAAGTCATCTATACGAGGCAAGGGATACCGGTTCTTCATCGTAATTCATTTCAGCTGCCAATAATCAATACACATATGCATAGAACCATCCTTCTTGACATACTAGGTTAAATGAACCCCTTATCTAAGAGTTCCTGAAGCTGCTCATTTAATTCCTTTAGCTCTGCTGGTGCCATACGATAAGGTGGAATAGAAATAGGGTGGGTGCCTGGCACCAGGTCAATACCAAAATCAATGTACCTGTCAGGTGGCATGCCTGGCAGGTCTGCAGGAAACACATCCGGAAAGTCGCGGACCACAGGAAGCGAATCAATAGCGGGAGTCTCACAACTGAAACCCTCACAAAATCCAGATACGATAAACACCCCTTCTCAACCATACCCTGAGCCTTCAGGTAGGAAATCACCATGCTAGGCATATACTCAGAAGAACCTCTCCACTCAACCCTCGGACATCCGGGCATAGCTAAAGTCACGGTCTTAGCGCGACAATCAAGAATAAAATGACACGGAGATAACCAATCCATGGTCAATATCACATCAAAATCGAGCATGCTGAGTAACATAAGGTCCACTCGAGTCTCTAGACCCCCAATAGATATCACATACGATCGATACGCACGGTCCACAATAACAGTATCACCCACCAGAGTCGACACATGACAGAGGTAACTAAAGACTCACGGGGTATATCCAGAAAATGGGCAAAATATGAAGAAACATAGGAATATGTAGAACCAGGGTCAAATAAGGCCAACGCATCTCGACAACAGACTCAGATAAAACCTGTGATCACTGCATCGGAGGCCATTGCATTCGGCCTGGCTGGAAATGCATACATACGGACCTGACCTCCACCTGCTCGACTTCCCCCTCTAGGGCGGCCTCTAGCTGACTGACTACCACCTCTGGCTACCTGGGCTGGCGGTGAAGTAACTCGAGCTGAAGTCGAGGGTTGGCCCCTCTGATGAGAAGAGCCACCTGGACGACGGGGACACTGCCCCAACACGTTCCCAAACTCTCCACACTCAAAACAACTCCCTGGAGCTGGAGGCAGGGACTGATAGAAACCCCTAGCACCAGAATGGCCACTGGGAAGACTCATGCATAGAGGAACTCTAAACTAGTGGAGCTCGAGCTGCACTCTGAGCTGGGAGGGACCCAAATGAAGTACGGCATGACTGAGAACCACGGGGACCAAGCCCCGAAGATGCACCACTATAAGCTGGGCGGACTAACTGAGGAGGCCTGGATGAACGACCTCTACCGTGCTGAAACTGCCCCTGTAGGGAGTACTACTAGAACTGCCTGATCCACGAGGCCTCTTGGCCTTCCTATCCTCCCTATCCTGGCAACAGACTGAGACAATACTTGCAATCACTGCATCGGAGGCCATAGCATCCGGCTTGGCTGGAAATGCATTCATACGGGCCTGACCTCCACCTACTCGACCTCTCCCTCTAGGGCGGCCTCTAGCTGACTGAATACCACCCCGAGCTGCCTGGGTGGGTGGTGAAGTAACTGGAGTTAAAGTCGAGGACTGGCCCCTCTGCTGAGAAGAACCACCCGATGACGGGTACACTGCCTCAACATGTGCCCGAACTCTCCACACTCAAAACAACTCCCTGGAGTTGGAGGCGGGGACTAATAGAAACCCCTGGCACCATAATGGCCACCGGAAGACTCATGCATAGAAGAACTCTAAACTGGTGGCGCTCGAGCTGCACTCTAAGCTAGGAGGGCACCAAATGAAATACGACCTGGCTGAGAACCACGGGGACCATGCCCCGAAGATGAACCACTACAAGCTGGGCGGACTGACTGAGGAGGCCTGAATGAACAACCTCTACCGTGCTGAAACTGCCCTCTATAGGGAATACCACTAGAACTGCCAGATCCACGAGGCCTCTTGGCCTTCCTATCCTCCCGATCCTGGCGGCGAACCGACTCAATATCTCGAGCAATATCAATAACCTGCTTGAATGTAGCATCTGATACTCTCTCCCGAGTCATAAATAGGTGGAGCTAGTAAGTGAGGCCATCCACGAACCACCTAACCCTCTCCCTATCAGTAGGGACCAACTCCGTAGCATGACGAGCCAACTCCGATAACAGCATCTCATACTGCATCACTGATAGCTCTCCCTGACGCAGTTGCTCAAAAAGCATGCGTTGCTCCTCCCTGTGAGACTGAGGTACATACTTCTCCAACAAGATAGTGGAGAACTGTTTCCAGGTGAGGGGTGCTGAACCAACAAGACTACGCCTCTCAAAAGACTCACACCAAGTGAAAGCAGCACCAGAAAACTGAAATGTGGCAAATGAGACCCCACTGGTCTCCAAAATACAAGCAGTACGCAGCATCCTCTGACACTTATCCAGAAAACCCTGGGTATCTGCACCTGAATCTGCACACAGGGGTGTAGGGAGTAATGTGAGTACGTCAACTCAGTAGTAATGAAAATAAGTCAAGTCTAAGCGGCAAGAAACACATAAAAATCAATATCATCAGTTCAGAATATGCCCAACCTTTCTTTACAACAGTATATACATAGATAAATGAAATCAACATGCTTTAAAAGCCAACTTCAATAAAATCCTTTGAAAAATGTGTTTTCCAACAATTTCAGAAATAAAAATAACCGAAGGATTTAGTGTAAAAATGAAATAAATCATAAGTGGCCACTCGCGCAAAAACGTGAATCATAAGTCGCCCCTCGTGCAGAACATCACCCAACACCTCACAGCCACTCAGTATCGCCCCTCGGGAAACTTCACGATCACTCATGCCTCCCAATCACTGATCACTCGTCACTTGGCACTCGACACTCGGCACTCAGCACTCAGTAGGTACCTGAGCTCACTGGGGGTATGTACAGACTCCGGAGGGGCTCCTTCAGCCCAAACACTAATATCAAGCCACCTCGTGGCATATCATATCCTCACAATCAGGTCCTCGGCCTTACTCAGTCAGAACCTCTCAAAAGCCCCTCGGGCGTATCAGTAAAACGGGGTACTCGACCGAAATATCATTTTATATCTTTAAAATAGTGTAATAAGGCTTAGTTTCGAAAATAGAAATCACAATATGACTGAGTGTTAATCATGAATCAACAGTGAGGAAATAGCAGTAAAAAGCCCCCTAGGGGTCTAAACAAGTCGGCACGAAACCCCAAACATGGCTTATAGCCCAAATATAGCAATAGTCTTTAGAACACAATTTAACATACGATTTAGAGTAAAATACGCAACTCAATAGTTGTCGTGGAGAGGACCAAGTCCAATCCGAAAATCAGTGTGCGCCACATACTCGTCACCCGACATGTGCGCCATTCAAAAAATAGTGGAAAATATGAAGTCCGAGGTTCCATACCCTCAGGACAAGATTATAACCATTACATACCTCTATTGGGCCACAATACTAGTCCACGATTCCCTTGCCCCTCAAATTGGATCTCGATTGCTCTGAATCTAACCCAAACCACATTAACATCATCAATATACGCTAAAGGAACACAACCCAATCGAAAACTGTCAATTTATACAAAATCTCAAAAGTCGGCCAAACCCGAGCCCCGGGTTCACGTCTCGGAATTCTATAAAATTTTCAACACTAGAATCATCGTCCTCCCACTATTCTATATATACCAAGAACACTAAAATCGGACAACAATTTCCCACTCAAATCACCAAAAGCATTTTCCAAAATTTTCCTCCCATTTTTTCTCAACATTTCTACTTTAATTCCTCAAATTGCATGGTGAAAAATCAAGACAAATTCATGAAATTGAACCAAAAATGATTGAAGAACACTTACCATAAGAACCCCATTGAAAAGATCGTCCAAAATCTCATTTCCCCGAGATCTCTAATGAAATATTCAGTTATGGCCAAGAACCCCTGAATTTAGAACTTAAATTGTCTACCTAGACTCTTTTTCATTGCGAACGCATCCCATTGACCGCGTTCGCATACAACAATCCAACAGGCCCCTAATTTACTCTACGCTAACGCACCAAAAGCAATCCAAACAAACTGCTCTAGCACCCCAGGCCTTCGCGAACGCATGGGCTCCTACACGATCGCACATGCCAATGGGCCTGGGGTCCTCCGGTGCTTCCTATTCTACGCGAACGCACACACACCCCCGCGTTCGCGATGGCCATCCTGCTCAACACTCTGTGTTCGCACCCCCTCGCCCGCGAACGCATTGAACAACTGACCCCTTCTACCAAACACTCTATGCGAACACGAGCTCTCTTCCGCAAATGCATAGAGTAAAACTCTGCAGCCGAAACACCAGCAAACCAGCAAACCAGCCAAGTTCCAAAACCAAAAATCGATCTGTGAACCGCCCGAAACTCACCCGAGGCCCCCGGAACCTCAACCACACCTACCAGCACACCCCATATAATCATTCAAACTTAGTCGATCCTTTGAAACACCAAAAAAAAGAAACACGAAAACACCAAAATTATATCAAATTCAAGCCTATGAACTTTGAAACTTCTAAATTTCACCAATGATGCCGAAACCAACCAAAAGACATACGCTTGACCTGAAAATTTGCACACATATCCAAAATGAAATTACGAACCTGCTCCAACTTCCGGAATCCCATTCTGACCCCGATAGCCTATTTTCCACTGCTGACCGGAATTCGCCAAAAACTAACTTTCGCCAATTCATGTCTAATTCTACACCAGACATCGAAACTTCATTCCGAACACACTCCTAAGTCCCAAATCACCCAACGAAGCTTCTGAGCCATAAAATTTGCATTTCCGAGGTCATTTACCAATAAGTCAACTCCCAGTTGACTTTTTAAACTATTAAGCTAATTTAAGAGACTAAATGTCTCAATTTTCACAACGACCACTTCGAACCCAAACCAACTGACCCAACACAATATAAATAGGCTAAGCAACATATGATAAAACAGAAACGGAGGAAACGGGGCTAATCTCACGGAACAGCCGGCCGGGTCGCTACATCCTCCCCCTCTTAAACAAACATTCATCCTCGAACGGGTCTAGAGAGTCTCGAATAAATGAGGATATCTATCCCGCATCTAGCGCTCGGTCTCCCAGGTGGCGTCCTCCACCGGCTGCCCTCTCCACTGAACCTTCACTAAAGCTATATCCTTAGACCTCAGCTTTCTGAGTTGTCGACCAAAATAGCCACTGGCTCTACCTTATATGACATATCACCCTCGAGTTGAACCGTGATGAAGTCCAAAACATGAGAGAGGTCACCAACATACTTCCGGAGCATCGAAACATGGAACACCGGACGAATACTCGCCAAGCTGGGAGGCAAGGCAAGTCTATACGCCACCTCGCCAATCCTCTGAAGCACCTCAAATGGCCCAATGAACCTGGGACTCAGCTTTCCCCTCTTCCCGAACCGCATAACACCCTTCATGGGCGACACCTTAAGAAACACCTTATCCCCAACCATGAAATACACATCCCGGACCTTCCGGTCCGCACAGCTCTTCTGCCTAGACTGCACCGTGCGAAGCCGCTCCTGAATCAACTCCGCCTTACCCAACGCATCCTGAATAAGGTATGTGCCCAATAGTCTAGCCTCGTTCGGCTCCAACTAACCAATCGGAGATCTGCACCTCCTACCATATAAAGCCTCATACGGAGCCATCTGGATACTCGACTGATAACTATAATTATGTGAAACATGCACGCAACATATCCTCCAAAATCTGAATAGTACGCTCTGACTATCCGTCGGTCTGAGGATAAAACGATGTGCTCAACTCGATCTGAGTACCCAACTATCTCTGTACGGCTCTCCAAAACTGAGATGTTAACTGAGTATCTCTGTCAGAAATGATAGAAACTGGAACCTCATGCAATCGGACAATCTCCCTGATGTAAATCTCAGCTAACTGCTCCGAAGAATAAGTAGTACCAACATGAATGAAGTGCGTGGACTTGGTCAGACGATCCACAATAACCCATAAAGCATCAAACCTCCTCGAAGTCCGTGGGAGTCCAACTACAAAGTCCATGGTGATCCGCTCCCACTTCCACTCCGGTATATCAAATCTCCGAAGCAATCCACCTGGTCTGTGGTGCTCATACTTGACCTGCTGACAGTTGAGACACCGAGCCACAAACTCAACAATATCTTTCTTCATCCGCTTCCACCAATAATGCTGCCTCAAATCCTGATACATCTTTGTGGCACCCGGATGAATGGAATACCGCGAACTATGGGCCTCAGTCAGAATCAAATCTCAAAGTCCATCTACATTGGGTACACAAATCCGGCCCTGCATCCTGATGACCCCATCATCACCAATAAACACATCCCTGGCATTACCGCGACGGACCCTGTCCTGAAGAACAATCAAATGTGGAACATCATGCTGGCGTGCTCTAATCTGATCATAAAGAGAAGACCTGGAGGCTACACAAGCCACTACCCACGGAGGCACTGATAGATCCAATCTTACCAACTGACCCGCTAAAGCCTGAACATCAAGTGCTAAAGGCCGCTCTACTACTGGAAGGTTGGCTAGACTCTCCAAACTCTCCGCTCTGCGACTCAGGGCATCAACCACTAAATTGGCCTTCCTCGGATGATATAAAATAGTGAGGTCATAATCCTTGAGAAGCTCCAACCACCTCCTCTGACGCAAATTCATATCTTTCTGCTTAAACAGATTCTGCAAACTACAGTGATCAGTGAAAATCTCACAATGCACTCCATACAAATAATGACGCCAAATCTTCAAGGCGTGAACAATAGCTGCTAACTCAAGATCTTGCACTCGATAATTCTTCTCGTGCACCTTCAAATGTCTTGACGCGTAGACAATCACCGTATCGTCCTGCTCAAAACCGCTCCAAGGCTAACTCTCGAGGCATCACAGTAAACTGTATAATAACCTGAACCCGTAGGCAAAATCAATACTGGAGTTGTAGTCAAAGCTGACTTGAGCTTCTGAAATCTCTCCTCACACTCCTCAGTCCATCTGAACTGAGCACCCTTCTAGGTCAGTCTAGTCATAGGTGCTGCAACAGATGAAAATCCCTCGACGAAACAGCGATAGTACCCTACCAAACCAAGGAAACTGCGAATCTCAGTAGCTGATGACGGTCTAGGCCAACTCTGCACCGCCTCTACCTTCTTCGGATCAACCTGAATACCCTCACTAGACACTACGTGCCCCAAGAATGCTACTGAATCAAGCCAGAACACACACTTCGAAAATTTTGCATACAATCTCTTCCCCCTCAAGGTCTGAAGCAAAACTCTCAAATGCTTCTCATGATGCTCCCGAGATCGGGAATACACCAAGATATCTTCAATGAACACGATGACGAAAGAATCCAAATAAGGCTGAAATACACTGTGCATCAAGTGCATAAAGGCTGTTGGGGCACTGGGTAGCCCAAATGACATAACCAAGAACTCACAATGACCATATCTAGTCTTGAAAGCAGTCTTCGGGATGTCTGGCCCCCGAATCTTCAACCGATGATAGCCAGAACGCAAGTCAATCTTCGAAACTACCTTGGCACCCTGCAACTGATCAAACAAGTCATCTATACGAGGCAAGGGATACCAGCTCTTCGCCGTAACTGTGTTCAGTTGTCCATAATCAATACACATACGTGTAGAACCATTCTTCTTCTCTACGAACAACACCGGTGCACCCCAAGGTGACACACTAGGACGAACGAACCCCTTATCTAGGAGTTCTTGAAGTTTCTCCTTTAATTCCTTTAGTTCCGCTGGTGCTATACGATAAGGTGGAATAGAAATAGGCTAGGTGCCCGGCACTAGGTCAATACCAAAATCAATGTCCCTGTTAGGTGACATGCCTAGCAGGTCTACAGGAAACACGTCCGGAAAGTCACGGACCACAGGAACCGAATCAATAGTGAGAGTCTCACCACTGACATCCCTCACAAAAGCCAGATACGATAAACACCCCTTCTCAACCATACGCTGAGCCTTCAGGTAGGAAATCACCCTGCTAGGCATATACTCAAAAGAACCTCTCCACTCAACCCTCAGACATCCGGGCATAGATAAGTTCACGGTCTTAGCGTGACAATCAAGAACATCATGACACGGAGATAACAAATCCATGCCCAATATCACATCAAAATCGACCATGCTGAGTAACACTAGGTCCACTCGGGTCTCCAGACCCCCAATAGATATCACACACGACCGATGCACATGGTCCACAACAACAGTATCGCCCAGTGGAGTCGACACATGAACCGAGGTAACTAAAGACTCACGGGACATATCTAGAAAATGGGTAAAATATGAAGAAACATAGGAATATGTAGAACCAGGGTCAAATAAGGCCAAAGCATCTCGGTAACAGACTGAGACAATACCTGCAATCACTACATCGGAGGCCATAGCATTCGGCCTGGCTGGAAATGCATTCATACGGGCCTGACCTCCACCTACTCGACCTCTCCCTCTAGGGCGGCCTCTAGCGGACTGACTACCACCCCTAGTTGCCTGGGTGGGTGGTGAAGTAACTAGAGTTAAAGTCGAGGACTGGCCCCTCTGCTGAGAAGAACCACCCGACGATGGGGACACTGCCTCAACATGTGCCCGAACTCTCCACACTCAAAACAACTCCCTGGAGTTGGAGGCGGGGACTGATAGAAAGCCCTGGCACCATAACGGCCACTAGAAGACTCATGCATAGAAGAACTCTGAACTGGTGGTGCTGGAGCTGCACTCTAAGCTAGGAGGGCACCAAATGAAATACGTCCTGGCTGAGAACCACGGGAACCATGCCCCGAAGATGCACCACTATAAGTTGGGCGGACTGACTGAGGAGGCCTGAATAAACGACCTCTACCGTGCTGAAACTGCCCTCTATAGGGAATACCACTATAACTGCCTGATCCACGAGGCCTCTTGGCTTTCCTATCCTCCCGATCCTGGCGGCGAACCGACTCAATATCTCGAGCAATATCAACAACCTGCTTGAATGTAGCATCTGATACTCTCTCCCGAGTCATAAATAGGTGGAGCTAGTAAGTGAAGCCATTCACGAACCACCTAACCCTCTCCCTATCAGTAGGGACCAACTCGGTAGCATAACCAGCCAACTCTGAAAACCGCATCTCATACTGCGTCACTAATAGCTCTCCCTGATGCAGCTGCTCAAAAAGCCTGCGCTCCTCCTCCCTGTGAGACTGAGGTACATACTTCTCCAAGAAGATAGTGGAGAACTGCTTCCAGGTGAGGGGTGCTGAACCAACAGGCCTACGCCTTTCAAAAGACTCCCACCAAGTGAAAGCAGCACCAGAAAACTGAAATGTGGCAAATGAGACCCCACTGGTCTCCAAAATCCCAGCAGTACGCAGCATCCTCTGACACTTATCCAGAAAACCTGGGGCATCCTCGCCCTCAGCACCAACTGAATGTCGGAGGCTGTAATCTGCTAAATCTCTCCAGTCTACACTGCTCGTTCTCTGGCATAGCCGGAACCATGAAGTCCAGAACTAGAGCAACTGACTGGGCTGGAACCGCCCCCGGTGTTTGATGGCCCTAAGTACCCTTCTCAGGTGTCCAGGCAACTGGAGCCTGAGTGGCTCCCCCGGCCTAAGAAGTAGTGGCAACTACCTGAGCAAGGGTGGTACACACCGTCAAGATCTGGGCCAAGGTCTCCTGACGACCTCGAATAACAATAGGCAATGCCGGTGCCTGAGCCTGTCCCACTGGAGTATATGTGGCGGGAATCTAACCGTGAACAGTAGGGGGATCAACTGGCACTACCCTGGCTGCCGCACGAGCTGGTCCTCTACCTCTACCACAGCCTCGACCTCTCGCTGGTCTAGCTGGTGGCTGATCATCCTGATCGGTAGCGCGAGTCCTCACCATCTGTGAGAGATAGACAACAAAAGTTTAGATTTCGAGAATCTACAAAATGGCACGACAGAATTCAAGAAAATGAGATTGTTCCTAAGGGTTCTGCATCCTCTCGAACATAAGTACAGACATCTCCATACCGATACGCAAGACTCTACTAAACCTGCTCATGACCGTTGGGTCCTATGTAACCTAGATTCTGATACCAACTTGTCACGACCTCAAATCCTAAACCAGCCGTGATGGCGCCTATCGTGGAACTAGGCTAGCCAATTCACAGAACTATAGTTTTTTCCCGAAAATCCCAACTCATTTCCAAGCATTTCATAAAACATATAAAATTACTGAATTCATTAGGCAAAATAAACAGTTAAACAGTCCGACCAACCCCAAAACCCGGAGTCAACATGTCATGAGCATCTAATAAAAATATGCCAAAAGGTATACTATTATAATACAAAACCTCCGAACGAATAGCTAGATACAACAAAAGAAGGGAAAACAGAGATGTTCGGACGCTGAACAGCTACGTCTATATACCGAACTCTGACTCCACGCAGAATAGATGGCTAACACTTGGTATCTCCACATGAATCTGCACACAAGGGTGCAGGGAGTAATGTGAGTGCGCCAACTCAGTAGTAATGAAAATAAGTCAAGTCTAAGCGGCAAGAAACACATAAAAATCAATATCATCAGTTCACAATATGCACAACCTTTCTTTACAACAATGAAATCAACATGCTTTAAAAGCCAACTTCAATAAAATCCTTCGAAAAATGTGTTTTCCAACAATTTCATAAATAAAAATAACCGAAGGATTTAGTGTAAAAATGAAAAATATCATAAATGGCCCCTCGGGCAAAAACATGAATCATAAGTCGCCCCTCGGGCACAACATCACTCACCACCTCACATCTACTCAGTATCAGCCCCTCGGGCAACTTCACTGTCACTCATGCCTCCCAATCACTCATCACTCAGCACTCAGCACTCAGTAGGTACCTGCTCTCACTAAGGTGTATACAGACTCCGGAGGGGCTCCTTCAGCCCAAGCGCTAATATCAAGCCACCTCGTGGCGTATCATATCCTCACAATCAGGCCATCGGCCTCACTCAGTCAGAACCTCTCAAAAGCCCCTCGGGCGTACAAGAAAAATGGGGTACTCGACCCAAAACATCATTTTATATCTTTAAAATAGTGTAACAAGGCTGAGTGTCGAAAACAGTAATCACAATATGACTGAGTGTGAATCATGAATCAACAGTGAGGAAATAACAGTAAAAAGCCCCCAAAGGGTCTAAACAAGTCGGCACGAGGCCCAAAACATGGCTTATAGCTCAAATATAGCAATATCTTTATAACACAATTTAACATATGATTTAGAGTAAAATACGCAACTCAATAGTTGTCGTGAAGAGGACCAAGTCCAATCCAAAAATCAGTGTGTGCCACATAATCGTCATCCGACATGTGCGCCCTTCAAAAAACAGTGAAAAATATGAAGTCCGGGGTTTCATACGCTCAGGACAAGATTTATAACCATTACTTACCTCTACCGGGCCACAATACTAGTCGGCGATGCCCTTGCCCTTCAATTTGGCTCCCGATTGCTCCGAATCTAACCAAAACCAGAATAACATCATCAATATACGCCAAAGGAACACAACCTAATAAAACCTATCAATTTATACAAAAATCTCGAAATTCGGCCAAACCCGAGCCCCGGGCCCACATCTCAAAATTTGATAAAATTTTCATCACTAGAATCCTTGTCCTCCCACGATTCTATACATACCAAGAACACTAAAATCGAACCACAATTGCCCACTCAAATCACCAAAAG
This sequence comes from Nicotiana paniculata, assembly GCA_005239505.1. Classification (NCBI taxonomy): domain Eukaryota; kingdom Viridiplantae; phylum Streptophyta; class Magnoliopsida; order Solanales; family Solanaceae; genus Nicotiana; species Nicotiana paniculata. Next base: position 7,713 of record MDKI01051397.1, on the reverse strand, counting down.
AATATTCCAAACTTTTCCTCCCATTTTTTCCCAACTTTTCTACTTTAATTCCTCAAATTGCATGGTGAAAAATCAAGACAAATTCATGAAATTGAACCAAAAATGATTGAAGAACACTTACCACAAGAACTCCACTGAACAGCTCGTCCAAAATCTCCTTTTCCCGAGCTCTCTAATGAAATACTGAGTTATGGCCAAGAACCCCCGAATTTAGAACCTAAACTGTCTGCCCAGACTTTTCTTCATCGCGAACACATCACATTGACCGCGTTCGCGTAGAAAAATCCAAAAGGCCCCTAATTTACTCTACACGAAGGCATCAAAATCCATGCGAACGCACTCCTCCACCACCCCAGGCCTTCGCGAACGCATGGGCTCCTACGCGATTGCACAGGCTAATGGGCTTGGGGTCCTCAAGTGCTTCCTACTCTACGCGAACACACACACACCCCCGCGTTTGCGATGGCCACCCTTCTCAACACCCCGTGTTTGCACCCCCTCGCCCGCGATTGCATTGAACAGCTGGAACCCTTACACCAAACACTCTATGTGAACGCGAGCCCTCTTCCACGAACGGATAGAGTAAAACTTTGCAGCAGAAACTCCAGCAAACCAGCCAAGTTCCAAAACCAAAAATCGATCTGTTAACCGCACAAAACTCACCCGAGGCCCCTAGAACCTCAACCAAACATACCAACACACCCCATATCATCATTCAAACTTAGTCAATCCTTCGAAACACCAAAAGCAACACGAAAACACCAAAATTACATCAAATTCAAGCCTATGAACTTTGAAACTTCTAAATTTCACCAATGATGCCGAAAACAACCAAAACACATCCGATTGACCTGAAAATTTTAACACATATCCAAAATGACATTATGAACCTGCTCCAACTTCCGGAATCCCATTCTAACCCTGATAGCCTATTTTTCACTGCCGATCAGAATTCGCCAAAGACTAACTTTCGCCAATTCAAGTCTAATTCTATATCGGACATCGGAACTTCATTCCGAACACACTCCGAAGTCTGAAAATTCACCTAAAGAAGCTATCCGAGCCATAAAATCCACATTCCGAGGTCGTTTACCAATAAGTCAACTTCCAGCTGACTTTTTCAACTATTAAGCTAATTTAAGAGACTAAGTGTCTCAATTCTCACCACGACCACTCCGAACCTGAACCAACTGACCCAACACAATATAAATAGACTAAGAAACATATGATAAAATAGAAACTGGGGAAACGGGGCTAATCTCACAGAACGACCGGCTGGGTCCTTACAGAAAGTTCATCAGACTAGGTCTTCTATCTTAGGAGAAAGATTCATCAGACTAAGAATTTGATACTAGGAGAAAGTTCATCAGACTAGGTCCCTTTTTTTTTGTTATCTTAGGAGAATGATTCATTAAAGATTTCTATCCTAGGAGAAAGTTCATCAGACTGGGTCTTCTATCTTAGGAGAAAGATTCATCAGACTAAGATTTTGATCCTAGGAGAAAGTTCATCAGACTGGGTCTTCTATCTTAGGAGAAAGATTCATCAGACTAAGATTTTGATCCTAGGAGAAAGTTCATCGGAATAGGTGTCTTTTCTTCTTGTGTTTTCTTTTTTCTCTTTTTTTTGTTATCTTAGGAGAAAGATTCATCAGACTAAGATTTCTATCGTAGGAGAAAATTCATCAGAATAGGTGTTCTATCTTAGGAGAAAAATTCATCACACTAAGACGTTTATCCTAGGAGAAAATTCATCGGACTAGGTTTTCTATCTTAGGAGAAAAGATCATCAGACTAAGATTTCGATCCTAGGAGAAAGTTCATCAGACTAGGTCCTCTTTTTTTGTTATATTAGGAGAAAGATTCATTAGACTAAGATTTTTATTAGGAGGAAAATCTGTCAGACAAGGACTTTTTATCCTAGGAGGAAAAATGTGAAGAGCAAAGGCGACATTTATATACACTAGCAAGACAAATAAAGGCAAAGATTTGAGAAACTATCCTTTTTCGGCTCTTCTCTTCTTCTTTTTTTTTGAACCACTTTCGTTGCACTGCTTTGTTCCTGTTACAAACAAAGAAAATTTTGTCAGTTTTAAAAGTGGTGGTCAGTTTGTGGCCTTGAGTCTTGGGCAGCTTGGCTTTTGCTCAATCAGCTTGAGTCGGTTTCAAGAGACTTTTGCTCTGCATCAACCCTGATTGTTTTACACCCAATACCATTTGTATTTGTGGCTCAATAAGCCTTATCTCAAAATAAGAGATTTCTTTTCTTGGATAACTTTTACTGATATCTTGAATGGTTTTTGCTTTTGAGCAATTTGTCCATCAGATAGAATCACAACTGGTACTTCAAAGGATCTCCGATTAACCTTGAGGCTATCTTTGCTTGCTTCAACCGAATAGGCTGACAAGAGACTTTTGGGGGGAAACCTTTGCATGAATCTTCAATGCATGTTGAGTGTAAAAACTCGTTGGCCAAATTTACTTTGTGCAACTGAAAAGATGGTAGCAGATTTTGAAATCTTTTCTTGCTTTTTTTGACAAGAACTGACTCAGAGTGAAGGACACAATGATGCAAAGAAACAAGTATTACCATGAAATTCCCATGTTGGGAAGGACGGAAGGGAGAGCCCCCCCCCCCTCCCCCCTCATCTTTTTTTCTATTTTTATTTTGCAGTAACTAGCATTAATGATTATGACATACATTTTGGACTCAACGGCCTCATCTATCAAACTGATCTAATCTTTCTTTTTATCATTCCTATGACCTTTGAAGTCGAGCTTATTTGTGCCAATTCTTTGCTTCAGCTTCACGACTCACTTTCGACTAGTGGTGCCACGAGGGGTTTTCACCAACAAGTCTCTCTCATTTATTTTATCTCTACTTACCGGCACCTTACAGTCCCGTGAGGGTTTTCACTAGTAAGACTCTCTCATTTTTCTTTTTCTTTTTCTTTTTCCTTTTTCTTTTGTGAGCAACTTGACAGTGTTCTATATTGTGTGACAACTGTGCTCATTGCATGCCTCTATGGGCATTCTTGCAGGCATATCGGGAGGTATTTATTTGGAAGGTTTTTGGATAGGATTGGAAAAGAAGGTCGACATGAAGGCTCAAAGTAGACTCAAATGAAGGGTTGTACACTCACAACTCTCGGAATCGACTCTTTTAAAAGTGAAATAAAATCTTTGCCCCAGTTTCAGCTATTGGGGATTTTTGGATTTTTTATTTTTAATTCTTATTTGGTTGGACCAAACCGTGTAAGGATGCCTACGTATCCTTTTTTAAAAGAATCAGGTCTAACATAGTTCAAACATCTGACCTAACTATCATTTTTCATATTTCTTTTCTTTTCCTTTGTCTTTCTTTTTTTTTCTTTAAATTTTTTTTTTTTTCAAAACAAGTTTCCCTAACTTTTATTTTCTGGGGGCATGGACCTTTGACTGTTCTTTTCTTCTTCTTCCTTTTACCTGAGCTTTTTAAGAATTGCCCCAGCTTGTACTCTTGGGACATGGACCTTTCTTTTATTTTCTTTTTTTTTTTTTCTTTTTTTTTTCTTGACTCTAAACTTGATTCCAAAAGAGGGTGGTCAAAGAAAATAACACAGACTCAAAAGGGGTAACAAATGATATAAAGTGTTTGGATAGCAGCAAAAGGACCTCATATCCTCGAGAATGTCAATCATATTGCCTTTTTGCGATCATAGCATTGATAAACATGTATATCTTCTTGTTGTGTCGTGCTCGAAAGACACTTTTTATCATTAATGTCAAACTTTCGACCAAGCTTCAATTCATTCAATATCCTAAAACCCGATCTTCACAATGATTTGAATGTGAATTTTACTCGACCTTAATTCCAAAGTATTTCAAATCTTTATTCATTCTCAAAATTGTCTTATTCTCAGTTATCCAAATCAAGCTTAAATCAATTTCCTAAAAGAACTTGAAAGCTTAAATCGACCTTAAATTAATGCCCCGGGGCACAATGTTGAAAGCTTTCAGGATTTGAAAAGACAAATTGCAAGGATGATCTAGGAAAAACTGATTGTGATCCAAGACAGTGACACCCGGAATATCACGCAGAACCCTTTTCTTGCACATGATGATGCACACCTTGTGGGGAGGATGCATGGTGACATGGAGTATGAGAATCCTATCGGGAACTTGCCGACTGGAATTGAAGAAGGCCATGGTGATTCTGATGAGCAAATTTGTGGCTAAATGTCATGCTTAACAATTGAAAAGTCATTCCCTCCTCACTAGGAAGGAATCTTTGTAGCTTGTTTTGATGTTTTTTCTATTATCTGGGTTATTTCAGGTTTGTGATCCAGATTTTATTTGTTTTATTGAGTCAAACCCTTCTATCCCTCTATTATGTTCGTGTGAGTCTTGTCTGTCGATTTTGTTGCTATTTTCATTATCCGGGTTATTTTAGGGTTGTAATTCGGATTTTAGGTTTTTGTCTTGTTGTTTACTCAATTAAATACAATTTTTCCTTTTGTGTCATTCCATGCTTAGTTTTTTTCCCGCTAGTTTTAGTGATATGACATACATGCGGAAATTTTGGCCAGATCTTAGAAAATTAATTTAAGCTTGATTTGGATAACTGAGAATAAGACAATTTTGAGAATGAATAAAGATGTGAAATACTTTGGAATTAAGGTCGAGTAAAATTCACATTCAAATCATTGTGAAGATCGGGTTTTAGGATATTGAATGAATTGAAGCTTGGTCGAAAGTTTGACATTAATGGATAAAAAGTGTCTTTCGAGCACGACACAACAAGAATATAGACATGTTCATCAATGCTATGATCGCGAAAAGGTAATATGTATGGCATTCTCGAGGATAGGATGTCCTTTTTCTGCTATCCAAACACTTTATACCCTTTGTTACCTCTTTTGAGCCTGTGTTATTTTCTTTGACCACCCTCTTTTGGAATCAACTTTATACTCCTGAGTAGATGGTCTAGGTTGATCAGGCCCTACAGTTTATTCCTATGCCCAGTGGCTCCAGTTCAGTATGAGACCTGGGTAGCTGCTTCTGAGGCAGAGCAGCTCAGACTTGAGAGATATAAGAAGTACCACCCACCCACTTTCAACGGACTAGCTTCAGATGATGCTCAGGGTTTTCTTGGGGAGTGTCATCGTATCCTTTGCACTATGGGCATAGTGGAGACGAGTAGGGTTTCTTTCACCACTTTCCAGCTGAGGGGAGCGGCATATCAGTGGTGGTGTGCCTATTGTCACACCTCCTTTTTCACTACCCGAGATTAATGAAGGGGTAATAAGAGAGTTTTTTCACTTTAAATGACATTATTCAGATTTGGGATTTATTTATTAATTTCAGAGTCGCCACCCAGATTTTTGATGATGCTCCGGGAGACCGTTTTGTTTTAAAATCTCAAACCAAGGAAATTTTGACTCTGTTTTAATTTGTCTGCGACTAGAAATCTGAGTTAGGAATTCTGTTAACCCGAGAGAAGGTGTTAGGCATTACCGAGTTCCATGGTTCTAGCACGGTCACTTAACTATTAATATTTGGCCTAATTATCTAATTATTTACATATTTTAAACCTATAGTGCATTTTTAGCCTTCTTATTTTTTAGTCGCTTTTAATATATATAGATTTATCTTAAACAAGGCACGATGACGTGCACTTGTTATTTTTGGACACATCACAACCGCATCACATGAAATGCACCCGCGATTGCTACGTGTGATTTTAATTATTGTTCGGAGTTGTGGTCAGGGGCATGAGTTGCCACACCCGAGCGTAGATTACATAATCATACTATGGTCATGATGGTTAAAATGCTTATTCGAAGCAACAATCGTTATTAAATTATTTCCTAAGTTTTATAGTATTGGTCTAAAAGAGGCATTTTTGGACGATAGGGTATATTCAAAGTCAGCTAAGACTAAATTTGAGATTATTACGAAAGCTTGAGTTATGAAAAGTTGGGTTAGCTTATTGCCTTGTGGGCTAAACGTTTTGGCTCAAACCCTTTTATCTGTAGCCACACTATGGTTATCGCAACAAATCAAAACCAACACAAATTATTCGAAATGTTTCTGCTAAGCGAATACAAACTATGAATCAGTTAACAAGCACAAAAGAAAAACCTCCTTAAAAAATAATTATATCTTCATGGATTAATCAAAATGTGAATTTTAACCCGTGTAGAAGATTAATTACCATTTTACCAAATAATTAGATAGTTCCTATCAACCAAACTACCTATTGACCTGATTGTATATATTTCCTCATCACGCAGTTTATGCCACGAAATGAAGCCAAAATATTTAAACAGATAAACAATGAAAGATTAGGAATGAACAGATCTATGGGTCAAAAAACACAATCATTACAATAATCAATCAATTACATCAATATCTAACAATTCTAAAAAAAACTAAAAGAGGATTAGAATAGGAAATACAGATGAATTATTACCTTTGAAATTGTAGAGACACAACGGGAACAGAATGAATTGTACAATTGGAAGCCCAAAATGCTTTTACTAGCAACTTTCCTCATTTTAAACATGATGAAACTCCATTGAAGGTAAGATCTTTGAATCAACGATCAAAACAAATGGCCAAAACTTGAGCTAAATGTACGGAGATCTCGAACCAAGACCGGAGCTCGAACGACGGCGACGAACTCGACTCGATCGGAACAGAATATCACCGTGCAAACGACTTGATAGTGGCCATTTTTGCGACTGTTTCGGCTGACTCCAGGCCGGATCTTGTGTGCGGATTTTGGCTAATATCTCTTAGAGATTATGGTGGTATTTGATTTTTTTGGAGAAATTCCGGGGACGACAGCAGCGGTGGTCGATTCTTGGAGAAGGGTGGTGGTTTTTCGAGAGGTCGGAATTGGGGACGACAACGGTTTCCTTTTTTGTTTTGTAGTAGAAGAAGAGTTTTTGGGGTTTGTGGCGGAGATGGGGTTTATGCAGTGGAGATCCGGCGGCAACGGCGAGTTTTGGCCGCTGTTTTTCTTCTTCTTCGAAGTGAGTATATAGAAAGAGAAAGGAAAGGTTCCCAAAATTTTTTGTCCGCTTTTTTTCCTTTTTTGGGTGAAGTGTAATTCCCTTAAATTGTGAGAGTTTGTTAGCCTATTTGTCTTATTATGGAGAGGGGTGAACATTTAAAGATAGGAAGAATCTTCTTTTTGTTATAAATATATATTATATAATGGATGTTCATTTAGTACTCCGTTGTAAATAAGCTTCCTGAAGAAGCTTATCCATATGGGACACTGCCGTAAATATGTTTATCTATTTAGTACTCTATTGGAAATAAGCCTCCTGAAGAAGCTTATCATTTTGGTACTCCGTTATGGATAAACATTACCCCCGGAAGAAGATTATCTACATCTGGTACAGTAGCAGCTTACAAGCAGCTTACACAGCAGCTTGCAGTAGCAGCTTACACAGGAGCTTACAGTAGCAGCTTACACAACAACTTTCTTCTTCTATAAATAGAGGAGATTTCAGTTCATTATGTACATCAGTTTGAAAGTTCAATAATATATCAGTCTCTCTCTAAACTTGTCTTTAGTTTATTTACTTTACAGTCGTTATTTTATAACACGTTATCAGCCCGAGACTTTGCCATCTCGAGCAAATACTTTGAAAGTATAAAAGGTACGAACTTTCTTTTTCTAAATAATGTCAAATATTTCTAAACTTGAATTTGTAGCCCT
>MDKI01236333.1:0-18401 GCA_005239505.1 Nicotiana paniculata | reverse complement strand
TGAGTGGAGCATATTAGGAGAACTTTCTTAGATACTCATAACCAAATCAAGTTAAGGAAATTTGCCACTTTATAATAACTAGAAATTATAATTGTAATGACACTATCTGATATAGCGACCTCAGTCATACCATAGAAAGTATATCAACAAGTTGGGTCTTCACCTCTAGGAGTCTGACCTCCGTCTTCGACATTCCAACCCCTTTTCCCCTAGCTGGTCATGTAAGTTGAGTTGTAACTGCAATGGGGCACATAGCCAGAGTGCTCTAATGAAATATGACTCTCCCAAGTCTAGGACAATTTCTACCACTAGCCGAAATTAAGTATCAACCTACCCTGAGTCGTACAAAAATTTTACAATCACATTTGAGTCCTTTAATGAGTCTGTGAACTTGCTCTCTGGATATATGAACTAAAGTAGGAGTATGACGTGCTAACTTATCGAACCTGATGGCATATTCTGACACCGTCATATGACCTGACGCAACAGTTCAAACCTTATGCGCCACGTATTATGGAGAGTCCGAGAAGCAAATCTTTCAAAGCATTTATGAGAACTGAGTCAAGTAGTTGATGTTGCACTGACTGGTCGTCCTCTTCGTAGGCTTGCCTCAACCACCGGCGACCAATTTCTCCTTGACCATGTTGACTCAACACCGCTGAGCTACTCCACTTATTCATATACTCTTCGTTCTTCTTTTGGAGTAACTCTCATCTCTATTGGCACACAATGATCACAAAAGTAGAGCTCTATACTGATAAATCTTGGCACGAACCATGTAGTCTAGAAGCTTCTTAATCATTGTACTCCCTCTGGAGCACCCCAAAATCTGCAACCATGACTTCCACGCTGAGTAGTCCTTCTTTAGATTTAAAGTTGTTTGGATAACTCCTTTGGTACTGAGGTATAGGGTTATTAAGGAGGCAGACATTATCGCAAGTCCCAACTTTATCTCTTGAAAAATCTCAGGCCTTATACATTCCAGGCCAAAACCGATATAACACATGACCCCGTAATCTATTCCTTGACGGTGGACTCCCCCACTTGGCACGAAGTCCTAGGTCACAATGTGTGATAATACACAATTTTAAACTTCACAGCTCATATAAATCAACCCCGTTGCCTTCAACTTATTCCCATGTTATGCAATACTGGAGTAGCTATAAATCCTTCTGGAATTTGAATTAGTCCAACATGTACCGAATGAGCTTGAACCTCCGCTTCTAGATCCACTTGAGATTGTACAATAGGTGTCGAGGTTCGAGCTCTAAACTGAGCTCTGCTTCTGTCTCTTCCCCTAATCGTAGCTGTCATTACGGATTCATCTCTTGTCCGGTTGTAGACGCTTTACGGATTGTCGAGATTTGTGAGAGGACAAGAATAGACTAGTTCAATCATCAATGGTAAAACAAATTCGTACGATAGAGTAGAATAGAAGTGAAATTGTTCCTAACTTCATAGCCTCTGAGAGATAAGTACAAACGTCTCTGTACCAATCCTTCAGACTCTACCAAGTTTGTTCATGAATTGCCTAAGAAACCTAGTGCTCTGATACCAACTTGTCACGACCCAAATTCCCAACCTGAGGGATCGTGATGGCGCCTAACACCACAATTGCTAGGAAAGCCAATGTTAGAGTTCGCTTAACTATTTCCTTTGATTAACCATTTAAACAGGATAAAATGATTTTAAATTAATACTTAATCTAATGGCTTTAAATGAATAATTCACAATATAAAAAAAAATAAACAATTAACTACACTGAGCCACGAACTAATTATATAGATCAATCCAAAAACTACCCCAGAGTATGGTGTCACAATTCACGAACTACTAAAGAATACTACAAATACTTGGCTGAAAGAAATGATGTAATTGTTATGAATATAGTAAAACAGCGTTTATGAAAATAGGAGAAGACTCTCGGAATCTGCGAACGCCGACAGATATACCTTGTGTCTCCGAACAAATGAATAGCCGCTCTAAATATCTCTACTGCTGACCGGTACCTGGATCTGCACAAAAGAGTGCAGAGTGTAGTATCAGTACAACCGACCCCATGTACCGAGTAAGTGCCGAGCCTAACCTCGACGAAGTAGTGACGAGGCTACGACGGGGCTTTAGCAATATAACTTGTGACAATAATATATAAAGCAGAGAAGGAAATATAAACAAATAATTAAGTATTGCAACAACAATAAAATAACTCAGTCGCCTTTTCCAGGCCTCATCTATAACCAATTCTCAAATAATTTCAAAGTTTCCAAACTTCAACTTTAAATGAAAGTAGTGCCGAAAATATGAAGAATAGTAAATAAATATTTAAGCCTTTCAAATCTTTATTTACTTTGAAATTCAGTAAAAATATAAATGTCCTCCCTTATTGCTCCTTCTTGCGGCGTGCAACCTGCTCCCACCTGTCCACCCTTATTGCTCCTCCCTAAATATATCACCCTTATTACTCTTGTTGCGGCGTGCAACCCGATCCTACCTGTCCACCCTTATCACTCCTTGTTTCGGCGTGCAACTCGCTCCCACCAGACATCTCATATCAATTTATTCATAAATTTCACAATTTAGGCCAAGACTTTCACAATATTTTTGTCTCAACAATTATAAATAAGAAACTGTATTTTTCTCATAACTTCATCACTATCCTCTCAACCATGAAACCAACAGGAACATAAATATGTATATATATATCTCGTAAAAACAATGTCAAACCGCTCAACCGTTTTGTAGCACATGGGAACCAGCTAAAACAACCAATGCTCTTCCCAAAATAACCACAACAATATTTAACGACAAAATAACAAGGCCAAGTAGTCATAGAAGCAATAATGAACATAGAACAATTAAGACAAGAATCAATTAAGTTGGGAACGGGAAATGGATCATGTTTAACAGGCAATTTGTTGGTGCATAGACACTCGTCACCTCACATATACACCACACAAATGAATTTCACATAGAAAATAAGTGGGGATTCCAATTTCCTCAAGTCAAAGTTAGACCAAACACTTACCTCAATTTCGTAGGCCGCTCACTGCTCAATTACTGCTTTTCCTTTAGAATCTTGCTCTAATTTGCTCGAATCTAATCATAATTAACTCAATATCATTAATTAAGGCTAAAGGAACTAACTTTATTGAAAATTACAATTTTTCCTAAATTTTCTGGAAAAAAAAAAGTGAAAACCCGAACCCGGGCCCACTTGGTCTAAACTCGGAGTTCGGACCAAATTACGTTTACCCGTTCACCCACGAACCCAAATATACAATTATTTTCGAAATTCGACCTCAATTCGAGGTAAAGATTTGATTTTATAAATTCCCTAATTCTACCCAAACCCTCAATTTTTATCATGAAAATTCTTAGTTTTTTTTATTTAAAAGTGATGAAAAACAATAAGTAATTGAAAGAGTAAAGTTAAGAAATGATTACCTATGACTTGGGGATGATATTTGGTGAACAATTCGCTCCTAGGGTTGTGGGGTTCGAAAATATGAACAAGAAGAAGTCTGCTCGTTTTATATTTATTTTTCTGCCAGCTATTCTACCTCGCTTATCATTCCAAACGATCCCAAAACTCGATTTTATTCCTCCAATAAATTCCTTGTGAAATTTTAGTCAAGTTAGGCTTTTGAATCACTCAATTTGACCTTATAATGAAGGAGATATGTAGGTTTTAATATTGCAAATAGTGCAGATTTTTAATATGCCGTCAATGGCAATTTCGTAATTAACCTGAAAAATCTGGAAACCTTAGTAAAATGACCATAAAATCCTCATACGATGTCCAAATTCAATAATTCTTTTTGCTACGGGTTCGTAATTATGACACGTATCTAATACTTCATTCAAATTAGAAATTGGAGTTTGTTTGTTCAATATGATATCATTTATGCTTGAAGAAACGACGTCGAAGCATAAGAAAGAACGAGCGCAACACAACCCAAACCTATTTGAAACTCACCCGAGCCCTCAGGGCTCTTTAAAAAACTTGTGTGCAACTCTAGAAGCATCATACGGACTTGCTCGTGCGATCAAATCATGAAAATAACATGTAAAACTATGAATTAAATCTCCAAACTCATTATTTTTCTCAAGAACACTTAAAGTTCACTATTTATCAACCGGATGTCCGAATCACGTCAAATAAATTCCGATTCTCACCAAATTTTGCAGACAAGGCTTAAATATTATAATAAATCTGTATTATAAAATACGGGCACGATACCAACGGTTTCAAACGTTAATTCATTTCTTTAGTTCATTAATAATTCAGCAAAATTATTTCTTTCAAAAATTGATTTCTAAGGATTAAGACCTCAGAATTCATTTTTGGGCATATGCCCAAGTCCCATATTTTACTGCGGACCTCTCGGGATCGTCGGAACACAGATTCAGGTACGTTACTATAACGATCCGGTCGGTCGTTACGTAGAACTTGCATTAAAAATTGTTGTTATTGAATTATTATAGATTGGTTATACTATTATTGATGTGTTAGAGTTGGGTTGAAATCGAATGGTTGTAGTGAGAGTTCGGTCACTTAGTCATTAAAATAGCCTTAAATTTAGAAAAGTCAACCGGGAGTTGACTATTGGGAAACGACCTCGGAATGCGGATTTTATGGCTCCAATAGATTTGTTAGGTGACTTGGGACTTAGGAGTGTGTTCGGAATATTTTTTTGATTTCCGGTGTAGAATTAGGCTTGAATTGGCGAAAGTTAGTTTTTGGAGATTTCCGGTTGGCAGTGGAAAATAGGCTATCGGAGTCGGAATGGAATTCTGACAGTTGGAAAAGGCTCGTAATGTCATTTTGGATATTTCTACAAAATTTCATGTCAATCGGAGTTGTTTTGGATAGTTTCGGCATCATTGGTGGATTTTCGAAATTTCAAAGTTCATAGGCTTGAATTCGATGTGTTTTCGGAGTTTTGATGATGTGGTTGATGTTCCGAAGGCTCGGATAAGTTTGAATGATCATATATGATGCGTTGTTATGTTTTGTTGGGATCCCGAGGGGCTCGGGATGGTTTCAAGTGGTTAACGGGGAGTTGGAATGGTTTTTGCTATTGCTGATGTTGTTATTACTAGTGTTTTCGCACCTGCGGAAGGGGAGCTGTAGGTGTGGTCATGACTCTGCAAGTGCGGAAGTTTGTCTGAGTAAGGAGTTTTCGTAAGTGCGAGGTAATTGCCGCACGTGCGAGGCCGCACGTGCGGGAGGTCGATCGCAGGTACGGAAGCTGAGATCCTTGGGATTTTTCGCAGTTGCGCCCCTAGGATCCGCAGGTGCGGAAGTTGAGGTCCCTTGGATTTTTTGCAGGTGTGCCAATGGGATCCGCAGGTGCGAGTAAGTGGTCGCAGGTGCGGAACCACTGGGCATAAAGTATAAAAGTGTGCCTTCGCGAATTTTAGCCATCTTTCTCAATATTTCATCCGGGTTTGAAGCTTTCGAAGGATTTTTGAAGAGGGGATTTGATAGTTCTTCATTGAGGTAAGGTTTTTGGACTCTAAACTCGTTTTACGTTCTTAATGGTCAGATTTATGGTGGAAAACTAGGGAAAAATCTGTGCAAATTGGGTAATTAGGGCTTGGGATTAAGAGGCTTTAAAATGGGGAACTAAGGGGTCATTTTGACTCCGAATTCAGTGCTTGGTATGTATAGACTCCTGGGAGGACGAGGTTTCTTTTGGTGTAAATTTTATCGAGTTCTGAGACGTGGACCCAGGGGACGGGTTTGACCAAATCCTGGATTTTTGAGTATTTTTGATGAATTTCAATTGGGATTAGTTCCTTAGCATATTATGATGATATACTTCTGATTGTTGGTAGATTTGGAGCACTAGGAGGAGGGAATTTAGAGGCAAGGGTACTGCAGAGTAGTATATTAGCCGGTTTTGAGGTATGTAACTTCCAAACTTGGAACTGAGGGTTCGAAACCCCAAACTATCAGATATTTGATGTTAATTAAGGTGACACACTTTCCAAGTGACCGGCATGCAGGCGTACACCAAATATTTGTAGCCTGGCTCATCCCATGGCACTCCCTAAGGGTTATCTCAGGTTGTTACTTATACTGTGAAGGTTGCATTTACCTTGAACGTATTAGAAATCATGTTAAGTATAAATTTTAAGGCTTCACGCCGAAATCTTCAGACCGCAAAGGTCAATTATTGTTGTCTCTATCTGTGGTTATTGTTTTCATGTACTCAGTACCGTTATAGTGTATGTTTCATGCCTCAGTCCCATAAGTTGCTAGTTTATTCTATATTATCATTTTTTGGGCTGATTTTCATATGTTAGAGCATTGTGAGTGAGACTGGAAGGTACTGACTGAGTGAGTCTTGGAGCTTGGTTTTGAGACACTTATGAGGTCGGACTGCACACTGCAGTGACCCTGGAATCATGCCTTCGTTGTCTTGATATAGCGCTTGGGCTTATAGGAGCCCCTCCGAAATCTTTACACCCTCAGTGAGCGCACAGATATTGAGGGATGGATCTTCCCTGGACATGGATCTTGTCCGAGTATTATGTTCCGGAGATGGACCTTCTCTGTGGGGCTTATGTTCCAGAGATGGATCTTCTCCGTGGGGCTGGATCAGCCTTTTTCCTCAGTACTAAGTGACTGTGTCACTTGTGTTAGGTAATATCCGGGATGGACTTTCCCTGGGCTGGAATGCCGTATTCTAGTACTGAGTGGACTACCTTCTGAGAGTTTGTTTACTGAGTACACTTCATTCTTTATTTCATATGAATTCATGCTGATATGCAGGGCCACAGACATAATGCATCTTGTTTATTTTCTGATATATTACTGTCATGTCCAAGTTATATACTGTTGTTCGAATTATCGAAGGTTTAGTCCGTCACTACTTCTCAGCCCGTATTTTGGTTTCGTTACTTCTGAGGTTGTGTACTCACGTTACCCTCTGCACCTTGTGTTCAGATCCAGGTACATCGGGATTCAGCTCTCGTCAGTGAGTATCAGCAATTTCATCAGAGTTGACGAGACAGCAGGAAGCGACCGTGATCTCGTCATCTCTTTCTTTTCTACCTGCCATATTTATTTTCAGACTATGTTAGTCATTTTTTTTCGGGTTGTATTATGTATTAGCAGCTCATGACTGTGTGACACTAGATCCAGGTTTTTGTAGGATTATGGGTTCCTGATTCTCATAAATTTATTTTTAAATTCAACTTACTATTATTATTGATTTAAGACTTGTTAAAAATGGTATTTCTCTGATAAGTGGTTCTGGATTAGTTTAGATAGGTGGCTGGCATGGTCCCACGATAGGTGCCATCACGGCTCTGAAATTGGGTCGTGACAAGTTAATATTAGAGCTCTAGGTTACATAGGACTCAACGGTCATGAGTAGGTTTAGTAGAGTCTTGCGGATCGGTACGGAGACATCTGTACTTATCTTCGAGAGGCTGTAGAACCCTTAGGAAACATTCTACATTCTTGAATTCTTGTCGTGCGAATCCATTTTATTCATCCAAAGGCGTAACTCCTTGAATTCATTTCATTTATTCGAATGGGCACGCGAGCGCTTGGTATCAGTTGTGCGTCGGCGGCTTGTGACTTCCATAGGTGAGACGTGATTTTAGCATGTTGGTAATGGTCCAGTCCGAAGAACTTGAGGCCGGATTTTGTCTGTGGCTTGAGTACTGAGATTTCGTTTGTGTGAGCACATGTGTTGGGGGACTTATATGTCCGTTTGTGCCATTATTGATGGAACTTGTCACTAGATGACTACGTGGTGAGTGTGATTGATAGTTAGATGTGTTCAGATTGTTTGATTGTAACAAAAATGGATTAGCGGGAAATGTGGCAAGAACCATTTATGTATATGACGTCTGTATTGAGTTAGAATATGGCTTCGAGTTATGAGTGTATTGAAGGACCTCTCGTGTGGTTTAGTTGTGGAGTGAAGGGGATTTTTCTGTGGTGTATGAGTTCCTGGTGATGTCTTTTGGGTTGACCAATGCCCCAACAACGTTCATGTAATTGATTGACGATGCATGCAGTCGTGTTAAAACTCCTTTGTTTTTGTGTTCATGGATGACATCCTAGCATATTCGCGTAGCCAGGGGTAGCATACTCAACAATTGATGATGGTATTACGAGGATATATGGAGGAGAAGCTTTGTGCAAAGTTCTACAAGTATGAATTTTTGGCTCAGTTCGGTAGCATTCTTGGGACACGTGATGTCCAGTGAAGGTATCCATGTGGTCAGACGAGTATGTGTAAAGCTTCTAGAAGCTCAACATTTACTTGACCACAACTCCAGTATTAGTGTTGCCATCAGCTTCAGGTTCTTATACCGCTTATGGGATGTCTCAAGGGCAGGCAGTGGTTGTGTTCTTCTGTAGGAAGGTATAGTTATTATGTGATAGCTATGATTTTCATAAGTGTATTGGAAGATATCATTTTGAGGTTAAGCTGGCAGGGGTATCTCCTGCGAGTTGTATTGAGGTGTGTGACCCTTATGTTTATCTTTAGCAAGTTCTTTTCTATTAGTAGATGATGTATGTGGTAATTTGAGTTTAGCTAACATGTGGGAATTGGCATGACCATTACAATGGTGGATGCGAGATTCACATTTTATTTGAGTGTTAGATGGTTTGGGTCATATAAGCTTATGGAGGATTTAGTTGAACCTCACCACAGTATGGTGGCAGTGATAGTGTATGGGTATCGTGAGTTATTGTTTGTCTTGATCTTTGGCTTTGAGCCAATTGGGGGAGTCCGCTAATGATAAGTAGGTTACACG
The DNA here is from genome assembly GCA_005239505.1 of Nicotiana paniculata. NCBI lineage: Eukaryota > Viridiplantae > Streptophyta > Magnoliopsida > Solanales > Solanaceae > Nicotiana > Nicotiana paniculata. The sequence goes on along the minus strand of MDKI01236333.1, from coordinate 9,614 downwards.
ATTGTGTGTTGTATTGGTTTTGGTTCGAGTTATGTTGGTGAATCAGTTATGAACTGTAGAGGTGGAGTCTGGGAATGACTCGAGTGATGGAAATTTCTTCGATACAAGTTTTAATGTACTTTACGAATAGTGGAATTCGTTAAATGATGGAGTTGTACTGGTAAGTGTAGAGTGTGCAATGTATGAGTATGCTTGTGACTTCAATGGTGTGGATTACTTTCCTAGTATGTGGATTGAAAGCGTGGTCAGGTCGTTATGTTTACTTGGTTAGTGTAATTGAAATTGCATAGAGTGAATGACGTTCGAGAATGGTTCGGATGGATTCAAGGTTATATGTAGCGATCGAGTATCTTCAAGGTGTAAGAAGGGATAGAACTGAGATTTGCAGGGAAGGTGTGAAGGTTTGTGCTATATTTGCATTATCATGGATTCTATCCATCAGTATCAGGAAAGTGAAGGTAATGACTTTAAATTCGTAGGAAGTCTCCTCAAGGTAAGTATTTCTAATATGGTGCTTTGGGGATATTTGAGAGAATATTCATCAGCTTTTGAGCCTTAGACGGTATATTTTTATGCTCGAGTTTCGTGCGGTGAGTCGGGATTAAGAAGTGCGGTATTATGGCAAGAAGAAGTATCAATGCGAAGGTAATTCATAGGGAACTTGGACAAATATGACAGCTTGGTAGTACGTCGGGTCAGCATGATAAGGGGTATGGTTAGTTTTTTTGGGTGTTTATGAGGTATTGAGTTGTTACGGGTGTTTCTTAGAAATTCTCTTGGGATGTGGTGGCATGCGTAGCGTGGTTGAGTTAGAAGGATTTAGTCCTGCCGGTTTGGTGTTGTACAAAGGTGATTCAGAGAATCATTGATGGTTTCTACCACAGTTAGAGATGTATATTTTCTACTGGCATGAGGGCCATGTGATATATAGTGATTTTGCTTCTAAATGGGATCAATGGAAAGTTCTTGGCTAGTTGGGTACGTGGTTGTTTGTGGCTAGGAAGGGAGCATGAAGTTTTCATATTTATCATAGGATTGCATGGCGTATGCAGTATTTTGTGTATAATGGAGAGTGGCATATGTGAGGTCACAGTTCAGTTCTGGAAGGAAGGTCAGAACTAGCAGTTTCAGATGATTAGGTAAAGGATACAACTATTAGGTGGCTGGATGAGAGTATACATTCATTAAGGACAATGGGTTTAAGGCAATGTGTTGGAATAAGGGTTCTTCATTGGTATTATGATGCTCTCTTGTTGGATCGACTGTTGTTATTCAAGGTGTCTTGGTGACACAGAGGTATTATGGGGGTATCCCTCGTGAAATGATAAAGTATTAGGGGCGTGTTATATATTTGAGTGGTGGAATTGGGATCAGATATGGTAATTGGTGTGCCTCATGGATTTTGAGACTGGGAGTTTTCATGAACAGATTATTTTTGTAGTTATGAACTATGAGGATGCGAGCAAAGCTAGTCAGGTGTTAGTATATGTCATGATTTAGTCATTATGAACATTCGGAGAGTTATCTACCTCTTGTGGTTGACCAGAGTTGACTTAGAGTTATTGGTAGGCCAGTACGGGTGTGTGTCCTGCACCGAGTCGGAAGTGTTGACCCCAAATTGCTATTGTTGAGGGATGTACCGTCTGATTGTCACTGAGCTTATTCGTGTTTCGGAGTGGTCTATGAGTTACCTTTCAATGTTTTGAGGAGTTGTGATCGTTGTTTATATATGTGCATAGGGTGTAGTTCTATCGGGTCTTTATAGAGAAAGTTGAGTAAGGTAAGTAATTGGGTGTTGCAGGATTGAGACGTGTTGGTTATGTTCTTTCTAGTTCAGGTTGTATGGTATCGTCAGATTTCCCCGTGATTATGGCAATGCACTTTGAGTAATTGATGTCGAATTTCGCATGGTTATTGATTTTGAGCAAGGTGGCTTGGAGTGTCTCATGTGGTCCAGCGGTTGGATGGGATTATGCTTTGCAGCTCAGTTAGGTAGAGGTATGATCCTTGGTGTCGGATTTGTGCGATATGGTCTCACGATGTGTATCAGGATTTTAGCATGATGTGGTAATGGTAAGTGTTAGTGGCAGGATAGTCCTCTCATGTGAGACTTCTTTTTTTTTTGATGAATTGAGCTCTTGGTATGAGGCTATTAAGTGCACAAGTGGCACAAGTTATGGCTCTGGATGGTATTAATACTGATCGGACGAATGGTTGCTGGTTTATACATGTTTCTTTCATCATCGGTAGTATATGGAAGTGTTTGAGCGAGGCATGGTTTGCTAAGAGGGTATGTACCGATATTGAGTTGTTTGAATAGCTATTGTTGTTAGGAGTTATCGCTATGAGTGGTCGAGCCACGCGGTATATTATGTGATTTCATCTTGGGTTACAGATATGGTTTGATGCGTGTTCAGACTATTTCAGCTTATAGTCGCAGAAATTTGATCTTGTAAATTATTTCAGAAGTGAAAACTTGGTTTTAAGGTTTATGGGTCAGGATTTGATAATGAAATTTCGGTTATGTTGTGTTATCAGACCTAGATGGGGTAGGGTGACGTGGGATCACCTCCGAATATGTGCATGGAAGGTTACACAGTAATTTTTGGTGGTGTTGGAACAACACTAGGCACGTTCGAGGACGAACATATGTTTAAGTGGGGGAGAATCTAACGACCTGGTCGGTCGTTACGTAGAACTTGCATTAAAAATTATTGTTATTGACTTGTTATAGATTGGCTATACTGTTATTGATGTATTACAGTTGGTAGTCTTGAAATCAAATGGTTGTAGTGAGAGTTCAGTCACTTAGTCGTTAAAAATAGCCTTAAAGTTGGAAAAGTCAACTGGGAGTTGACTTATTGGGAAACAACCTATGAATGCGGATTTTATTGCTCGGACAGCTTCGTTAGGTGATTTGGGACATAGGAGTGTGTTTGGAATTTTTTTTGTGATATCCGGTGTAGAATTAGGCTTGAATTGGCGAAAGTTAGTTTTTGGCAATTTCCGATTGGCAGTAGAAAATAGGCTATCGGGGTCGGAATGGAATTCTGATAGTTGGAACAGGTTCCTAATGTCATTTTGGAATTGTCTGCAAAAATTAAGTTCAATCGGAGTTGTTTTGGATAGTTTCGGCATCATTGGTGGATTTTAGAAATTTTAAAGTTCATAGGCTTGAATTTGATGTGTTTTTGGAGTTTTGATGTTGTGGTTGATGTTTCGAAGGCTCAACTAAGTTTGAATGATCATATATGATGCGTTGGTATGTTTGGTTAGGGTCCCGAGGGGCTCGGGATGGTTTCGGGTGGTTAACGGGAAGTTGGAATGGTTTTCGCTATTACTGATGTTGTTGTTACTGGTGTTTTCGCACTTGCGGAAGGGGAGCTGCAGGAGCGGTCATGGCTCCGTAGGTGCGGAAGTTTGGCTGAGTAAGGAGTTTCCGCAGGTGCGAGGTAAATGTCGCACCTGCGAGGTCGCAGGTGCGGGAGGTCGATCGCAGGTGCGGAAGTTGAGGTCCTTGGGATTTTCCGCAGGTGCGAGAAAGTGGTCGCAGGTGCGGAACCACTGGGCAGAAAGTATAAAAGCGTGCCTTCGCAAATTTTAGCTTTCTTTCTCAATATTTTATCCGAGTTTGAAGCTTTTGAAGGATTTTTTAAGAGGGGATTTGATAGTTCTTCATTTAGCTAAGGTTTTTGGACTCTAAACTCGTTTTTATGTGATTAGAGGTCGGATTTATGGTGAAAAATTAGGGAAAAATCAATGCAAATTGGGTAATTAGGCTTGGGATTAATAGGCTTTAAAATGGGGAATTGAGGGGTCCTTTGGACTCCGAATTCAGTGTTCTTTGTATGTATAGACTCCTGGGAGGACGAGGTTTCTTGTAGTGTAAATTTTATGGAGTTCCGAGACGTGGGCCCGGGGGACGGGTTTGACCAAATTCTGGATTTTTGATAAATTTCGATTGGGATTAGTTCCTTAGCATATTATGATGATATACTTCTGATTGTTGGTTGATTTGGAGCACTCGGAGGCCGAATTTAGAGGCAAGGGCACTGCCGAGTAGTATATTAGCCGGTTTTGAGGTAAGTAACGCTTCCAAACTTGGAACTGGGGGTTCGAAACCCCAAACTATCTGATATTTGATGTTAATTAAGGTGACGCACTTTCCAAGTGACGGGCATGCGGGCGTACACCGAATATTTGTAGACTGGCTCATCCCATGGCATTGCCTAAGGGTTATCTCAGGTTGTTACTTGTACTTTGAAGGTTTCATTTACCTTGAACGTATTATAAATCATGCTACGTATAAATGTTAAGGCTTCACACCAATATGTTCAGACCGCAACGGTCAATTATTGTTGTCTCTATCTGTGATTGTTGTTTTCATGTACTCAGTCCCGTTATAGTACATGTTTCATGCCTCAGTCTCATAAGTTACTAGTTTATTCTATATTATCATTGGTTGGGTTGATTTTCATATGTTAGAGCATTGTGAGTGAGACCGAAAGGTACTGGCTGAGTGAGGCTTGGAGCCTGGTTTTGAGACAACTATGAGGTCGGACTGCACACTGCAGCGACCCTGGAATCATACCTTCGTTGGCTTGATACAGCGCTTGGGCTTATAGGAGCCCCTCCGGAGTCTTTACACCCCCAGTGAGCGCACTGATATTGAGGGATTGATCTTCCCTGTACAAGGATCTTATCCGATTATTATGTTCCGGAGATGGACCTTCTTCGTGGGGCTTATGTTCCGAAGATGGATCTTCTCCGTGGGTCTGGATCAGCCTTTTTCCTCAGTACTAGGTGACTGTGTCGTTTGTGTTAGGTAATATCCGGGATGGACTTTCCTTGGGCCGGAATGCCGTATTCTAGTACTGAATGGAATACCTTCTGAGAGAATGTTTACTGAGTACACATCATTCTTGATTTCATATGAATTCATGCTGATATGCAGAGCTATAGACATAAATTGATGCATCTTGTTTATTTTCTGATATATTACTGTCATGTCCAAGTTATATACTGTTGTTCGAATTATCAGAAGTTTAGTCCGTCACTACCTCTTAGCCCGTAGTTTGGTTTCGTTACTTCTGAGTTGGTGTACACACGTTACCCCCTGCACCTTGTGTGCAGATCCAGGTACATCGAGATTCAGCTCTGGTAAGTGAGTAGCAGCAGTTTCATCAGAATTGACGAGGTAGTAGCTGGCGACCGTGATCTCGTCATCTCTTTCTTTTCTACCTGCCGTATTTATTTTCAGATTGTTAGTCATTTCTTTTCGGGTTGTATTATGTATTAGCATCTCATGACTGTGTGACACTAGATCCGGGTTTTTGTAGGATTATGGGTTCATGATTCTCATAAATCTGTTTTCAAATTCAACTTACTATTATTATTGATTTCATACTTGTTAAAAATGGTATTTCTCTGATGAGTGGCTCTAGATTAGTTTAGAAAGGTGGCTGGCCTGGTCCCACGACAGGCACCATCACGACTCCAAAATTTGGTCGTGACAAGTTGGTATCAGAGCTCTAGGTTACATAGGACTCAATGGTCATGAGAATGTTTAGTAGAGTCTTGCGGATCGGTACGGAGACGTCTGTACTTATCTTCGAGAGGCTACAGAACCCTTAGGAAATATTCTACATTCTTGAATTCTTCGTGCGAATCCATTTTATTCATCCTAAAGCATAACTCCCTGAATTCCTTTCATTTATTCGAATGCGCACGCAAGCGCTTGGTATCATTTGTGCGTCGGCGGCTTGTGACTTCCATAGGTGAGATGTGATTTTAGCATGTTGATAATGGGCCAGTCCGAAGGACATGAGGCCGGATTTTGTCTGTGGCTTGAGTATTGAGATTTCGCTTGTGTGAGCACATGTGTTGGGGACTTATATGTCCGTTTGTGCCATTATTGATGGAACTTGTGACTAGATGACTACGTGGTGAGTGTGATTGATAGTTAGATGTCTTCAGGCTGTTTGATTGTGACAAGAATGGATTAGAGGGAAATGTGGCAAGAACCATTTAAGTATTTGACGTCTGGATTGAGTTAGAATATGACTTCGAGTTGTGAGTGTATTGAAGGACCTCTCGTGTGGTTTAATTGTGGAGTGAAGTGGATTTTTCTGTGGTGTATGAGTTCCTGGTGATGTCTTTTGGGTTGACCAATGCCCCAGCAACGTTCATGTAATTGATTGACGATGCATGCAGTCGTGTTATAACTTCTTTGTTATTGTGTTTATGGATGACATCCTGGCGTATTCGCGTAGCCAGGGGTAGCATACTCAGCAATTGATGATGGTATTATGAGGATATAGGGATGAGAAGCTTTGTGAGAAGTTCTCCAAGTGTGAATTTATGGCTCAGTTCAGTAGCATTCTTGGGACACGTGATGTCCAGTGAAGGTATCCATGTGGTCAGACGAGTGTGTGTAGAGCTTCCAGAAGCTCAACATTTCCTTGACCACAACTCCAGTGTTAGTATTGCCATCAGCTTCAGGTTCTTATACCGCTTATGGGATGTCTCGAGAGCAGGCAGTGGTTGTGTTCTACTGTAGGAAGGTATAGTGATTATGTGATAGCTATGATTTTCATAAGTGTATTGGGAGATATCATTTTGAGGTAAAGCAGGCAGGGTTATCTCCTGCGGGTTGTCTTGAGGTGTGTGACCCTTATGTTTATCTTTAGCAAGTTCTTTTCTATTAGTAGATGATTTATGTTGTAATTATCTTTAGCTCGCTTGTGGGAGTTGGAATGACCATTAGAATGGTGTATGCGGGATTTGCATTTTATTTGAGTGTTAGATGGTTTTGGTCATATAAGCTTATGGAGGATTTATTTGAACCTCACCAAACTATGGTGGCAGTGATAGTGTATGGGCATCGTGAGCTATTGTTTGTCTTGATCATTGGCTTTGAGCCAAGTGGGGGAGTCCGCTAATGGTAAGTAGGTTACACGATTGTGTTTTGTATTGGTTTTGGTTCGAGCTATGTTGGTGAATCAGTTATGACCTAAGAGGTGGAGTCTGGGAATGACTCGAGTGATGGAAATTTCTTCGATACAAGTTGTAATGTACTTTACGAATAGTGGAATTCGTTGAATGATGGAGTTGTACTGTTAAGTGTAGAGTGTGCAATGTTTGAGTATGCTTGTGGCTTCAATGGTGTGGATTACTTTGCTAGTATGTGGATTGCAAGCGTGGTCAGGTCGTTCTGTTTACTTTGTTAGTGTAATTGAAATTGCGTAGACTAAATAATATTGGAGAATGGTTCAGACGGATTCAAGCTTATATGTAGCGATCGAGGATCTTCAAGGTGTGAGAAGGGCTAGAACTGAGATTTATAGGGAATGTGTGAAGGCTTGTGGTGTATTTGCATTATCATGGATTATATCCATTAGTATTAGGAAAGTGAAGGTAATGACATTAAATTTGCAGGAAGTCTCTTCAGGGTAATTATTTCTAATGTGGTGCTTTAGGGATATTTGAGAGACTATTCAATGGCTTATGAGCCGTAGACGGTATATTTTTATGCTCGGGTTTCATGCGGTGAGTCGGGATTGAGAAGTGCGGTATTATGGCAAGAAGAAGTATCAATTCGAAGGTAAGTCAGAAGGAACTTGGATAAATAGGACAACTTGGTAGTATGTCGGGTCAGCATGATAAGGGGTATGGTTAGTTTTCTTTGGGTAATTATGAGGTAATGAGTTGTTACAGGTGTTTCTTAGCAATTCTCTTGGGATTTGGTGGCATGCATAGCGTGGTTGAGTTAGAAGGATTTAGTCCTGCCGGTTTGGTATTGTACAAAGGTGATTTAGAGAATCCTTTATGGTTTCTACCACAATTAGAGATGTATATTTTCTACTGGCATAAAGGCTATGTGATATATAGTGATTTTGCTTCTAAATGGGATCAATGGAAAGTTCTTGGCTAGTTGGGTACGTGGTTGTTTGTGGCTAGGAAGGGAGCATGAAGTTTTCATATTTATCATAGGATTGCATGGCGTATGCGGTATTTTGTGTATAATGGAGATTGGCATATGTGAGGTCACGGTTCAGTTCTGGAAGGAAGGTCAGAACTGGCAGTTTCAGATGATTAGGTAAAGGATACCACTATTAGGTGGCTGGATGAGAGTATACATTCATTAAGGACAATGGGTTTAAGGCAATGTATTTGAATAAGGGTGCTTCATTGGTGTTACGGGTGTGTGTCCTGCAATGAGTCGGAAGTGTTGACCCCAAATTGCTATTGTTGAGGGATGTACCGTCTGATTGTCACTGAGCTTATTCGTGTTTCGGAGTGGTCTATGAGTTACCTTTCGATGTTTTGAGGAGTTGAGATCGTTGTTTATATATGTGCATAGGGTGTTTGTTCTATCGGGGCTTTATAGAGAGAGTTGAGTAAGGTAAGTAATTGTGTGTTGCAGGATTGAGACGTGTTGGTTATGTTCTTTCTGGTTCGGGTTGTATGGTATTGTCCGATTTCCCCATGATTATGGCAAAGCACCTTGAGTAATTGATGCCGAATTTCGCATGATTATTGATTTTGAGCAAGGTGGCTTGGAGTGTGTCATGTGGTCCAGTGGTTGGATGGGATCACGCTTTGCAGCTCAGTTAGGTAGAGGTATGACCCTTGGTGTCGGATTTGTGGGATATGGTTTCACGATGTGTATCAGGATTTTAGCATGATGTGGTAATGCTAAGTGATAGTGGAAGGACAGTCCTCTCGTGTGAGTCTTCTTTATTTAATGAATTGAGCTCTTGGTATGTGGTTATTGAGTGCACAAGTTATGACTCTGGATGGTATTGATACTGATCGGACGAATGGTTGTTGGTTTATACGTGTTTCTTTCATCATCGGCAGTATATGGAAGTGTTAGAGCGAGGCATGGTTTGCTAAGAGGGTATGTACCGGTATTGAGTTGTTTGAATAGCTATTGTGGTTAGGAGTTATCGCTATGAGTGGTCGAGCCACACGGTATATTATGTGATTTCATCTTGGGTTACGGATATGGTTTGATGCAGCGTGTTCAGACTATTTCAGCTTATAGTCGCAGAAATTTGATCTTGTAAATTATTTCAGAAGTGGAAACTTGGTTTTAAGGTTTATAGGTCAGGATTTGATAATGAAATTTCGCTTATGTTATTTTATCAGACCTGTCACACCTCCTTTTTCCGACTACCCCGTATTAATAAAGGGTAGAGAGGGAGTTTTTTCCAATTAAAGTGACATTATTCGGTTTTGGAATTTATTTTAGTTTTCAGAGTCGCCACCCGGATATTTTTACGGTGTTTCGAGACACCATTTATTTATTGAAATCCCAAACCGAGGAAAGTTTGACTCTGTTTTAATTTGTCTGCGCACCAGAAATCCGAGTAAGGAATTCTGTTAACCCGGGAGAAGGTGTTAGGCATTCCCGAGTTCCGTGGTTCTAGCACGGTCGCTTAACTATTAATATTTGGCCTAAATTATCTGATTATTTACATATTTTTAAACCTATTGTCCATCTTAGCCTTTTTCACTTTTTAGCCGCTTTTAATATTTATGGAATAAATTTAATACAAGTCACAATTGACGTGCACTTGTTATCTTTGGACACGTTGCAAACCGCGCCA
>ML303448.1:0-32412 GCA_005239505.1 Nicotiana paniculata | reverse complement strand
CCTTTATCGCATCTGTTTACACCTCAATATTAGTTGTCTTTTAGTTTATTTAATTTCATTTAGTTGTAGTAGTAAAAGTACTGAAAAGTGATATTCATAATCTTTGGGAACTTGATTATTGATAATCGAGTAGTCTAATAATAATAATTGATAGGTTAATTCCCTGTGGGACTCGCCTTTGGGTTAAATACTCAGATTATATTTGCAACGCCCGTTTAGTCTTTTTATAAGACATAGTTGAGCGTGAGCAAATTGTGGCGCCATTGCCAGGTAATTAACGGTGTTATAAATTAGAGTTGGAAGAAATACAAAATTCTTAAGTATAGTCAATTTTTTTCAATTTTCATCTATACATTGAAATTTTAACGTTTTCTAACTTGGTTGTACAGGTGCATGCCTAGAAACTCATCGAGAATTGGTTAAGTATTAGAAGCCTTATCAGACCCCGAGAAAGTTTTCAAGGCCTTGAACCGGGCCAACCGAAAAAGCAAACAACAACCATCAATTGAATAACTTGAACCCGACATGGAAGATCCAAACAACATGAACAACAATGGGGACGAGGTGGTAGACCCAGTTGTGAAGATAGGGGCAGAGGCTCATTTATATGACTAGGCACAACCCACGTCGGAGAATTTAGCCATTGCGATACTAGTCCCTCAGATACAGGCTGAGTCTTTTCAGATTACAAATAATATGTTGCACTTGCTGCAGAACAAGGGACTATTTTCAGGGTCATACATCGAGGACCCCCAACAGCATTTGAAGAATTTTCTGTCGATTTGCAAAACTCAGAGGCAGTCAAACGTCACTCAGGAAGCGATAAAACTGTTGTTGTTTCCATTCTCAGTGGCAGGAGCAGCCCAGACTTGGCTAAACTCGCTCCCCATCAATTCCATTACCATATGGGAGGAGTTAGTTAAGCAGTTTGTGAACAAATTCCATCTACCCAACAAGACAGCTCACCAAATTGATGAAATCTTGAGCTTCAGACAGAAGCTAGCTGAAACATTGCAGGAAACATGGGAACAATTTAAAGTAATGTTGGTTATATGTCTGCACGATGGTATTCTAGAGCAGATGTTGGGCCAGCGTTTTTATATGGGTCTGGCGGATACTGTAAAGGCAAATGTATATGCTTCAGCTGGTGGGGCATTCTTGAGTAAAACATGGAGAGAAAGCCACATCCTGCTTGATAAAATGGCGCAGAATTCGGGGTGGACAACCAGGAATGTGCCCATTACTCTTGTAGTTCACTCAGTACCCTTCGATCCATCCAATACTATTTCTGAGAATGTGGCCACTTTGATAACACAAATGAGCATACTAACTAAGAAGGTGGAGGAATCAGGGCAAAAGCAGCAGGTACATATCGTGGATACAACCAATGGGGACTTATGCACATATTGCATTAGTCAAACATTTAGTAACCAGTGGAATGCAGAGTGTGATCACCCTCCTTACCCAGAAAACATGAATTATGTGTCAAATTATGGAGGCCAGAGATAGGGGGACAGAACTGGGGTTAGCAAGTTCAACTGTATAGACCACCTCACCAGCAACAGAACAATGGAAACATGGGTGCCATGAGACCTCAAGGTAATGTAGCACCTTATCATAGGCCACAAGGTTATAACAATCAGAATCAGCAGCAAGCATACCACCCTCCTCAGCAACAACATGGAAGGAGGCAAAAAGATGGGTTTTCCAGGCTTGAAGCAATGATGCAACAGGTGATCGGGTCAACTTCCAAAATGAGTGAGAGAGTAGATGTACATGATGCAACTATTAAAAATATTGAAGTGCAGTTGGGCTAGATATCTATGGCAGTGAACAATCGTCCTCTTGGTACTTTACCAGCAGATACTCAGGTGAATCCTAAGGACCATGGCCCAAAGCAGATGATGGCAGTGAGTCTCTGCAATGGAAGGGACTTAGACTTGGAACAAGAATTGGCTCGTGAAAGCAGGCAGGCAGAGACACGAGTACCAGTGTCAATCGAACTTGATGATTCCACAAACTTTACCAAGGTAACAGTACAAACTGTTGAAGGAGAACTTAGTGGGCAAAGTGAGGCTGAAAAGGAAGTGGAAATAACCCCAGAGCCAGTAGTTAAAGTGGTAGTTGATAAAGAAAAATCCCAAATCACTGGGAAGAAGAGACCGCCAGCCCCATTCCCTCAAAGGCTGGCCAAATACCAAAAGGATGAACGGTAAAAAAAGTTCTTGGATATGCTGAAGTAGATACATGTAAACATTCCTCTGATTGTGCTCTGAAAAAGATGCCTGGGTATGCGAAGATGATGAAGGATTTTATGTCCCAGAAGTTTGATTTCCAAGACTTAGCGACTGTGACTTTGACTTAGACTTGCAGTGATGTGGTAACACGACCAATAGCAGAGAACTTGTTTGATCCAGGGAGTTTTACAATTCCCTGAACCATTGGCAATTTGTCTTTTGCCAAAGCACTGTGTGATTTGGGGCCCAGCATTAATCTAATGCCCCTGGCCATTTATAAGAAACTGGGTATTGGAAGAGCCAGACCAACTTCCATGTTGCTGCAGCTAACTGATAGGACAGTGAAGAGACCGTCGGGTATTCTGGATGATATTTTGGTGCAAGTGGGGAAGTTTGTGTTCCCTGCTGACTTTGTGATACTAGACTGTCGAGTGGATGAAGAGATTCCCATAATCTTGGGCAGGCCATTTTTGGCCACAGGCATAACTCTCATTGATTGTGAGACTGGGGAGCTCAAAATGAGGCTTAATGATGAAGAAATCACATTCAGCGTGCAGAAATCCATGAGGCGACCGAGTGAGTTCGCCAACTGCTCTAATTGATGTTGTGGATGTGATAGTTGAGGAAAATGGTGCATCCTTAACTAATTAGGACCCTTTTTCTGCATGTTTAATGAATTTAGATGCGGTAAATAGGGAGGAATTGGCAGAGTGGGTGTTAGCACTTGAAGGTAATGGAGTATGGCCGAGGGCTCTTGAGTTTGAACCATTGCACTTAGAGAAAAGAGAGAGCCCGCCAACCAAGCCCTATGTGGAAGAACCTCCAAACTATAGTTGAAACCATTGTCAACCCATCTCAGGTACACATTTCTAGGCCCCAATACTACGCTACATGTTATTATCTCATCCAGTTTGTTAGATGTGCAGGAAAATCAGCTGTTACAGGTACTCTCAGAGTGCAAGACTGCCATTGAATGGACCATGGCAGGTATCAAAGGGATCAGCCCGGCATATTGCATGCACAAGATTCTCCTGGAAGAGGGACACAGACCTTCCAGGGAACATCAAAGGCGCTTGAACCCAAACATGAAGGAAGTGGTGAAGAAAGAAATCATCAAGTGGTTAGATGCGGGAATCATTTTCCCCATCTCTGACAGCAGTTGGGTCAGCCCAGTGCAATGTTTTCCAAAAAAGGGTGGCATGACGGTTGTAGAGAATGACAAAAATGAGTTGATATCTACAAGAACCGTCACGGGCTGGAGAATATGCATGGATTACAGAAAGCTGAATCTCGCCACCCGTAAAGACCACTTCCCACTTCCCTTCATTGACCAGATGCCCGACAGGCTTGCAAGGAGGTCTCACTTTTGTTTCCTGGACGGATACTCGAGGTACAACCAGATTTCAATTTCCCCAGAAGACAGGCGAAAAACCTTCTTCAAATGCCCCTATGGGGTATTTTCCTGCAGAAGGATGCCATTTGGCCTATGCAATGCACCCGCCACATTCCAAAGGTGCATGATGGCCATATTCACATACATGGTCGAAGACATCATGGAGGTATTTATGGATGATTTCTCAGTTGTGGGAAATTCATTCGAGGAGTGCCTAACAAACCTGACCCGTGTTCTAAAAAGGTGCATTGAGACGAATCTTGTACTTAATTGGGAGAAGTGTCATTTTATGGTACAAGAAGGGATCGTCTTGGGGCACTTGGTGACAAGTAAAGTAATTGAGGTGGACCGAGATAAAGTCGATGTGATTGAAAACTTCCACCTCCCACATCAGTCAAAGATATACGTAGCTTCCTTGGGCATGCCGGATTCTACCGGCGATTCATCAAAGACTTCTCCAAGATCGCCAACCCCCTATGTAAGTTGCTTGAAAAAGATAACCCCTTTGTGTTTTCTAATGATTGCAGGGTAGAATTTGAGGAGCTTAAAAAGCAGTTAGTCACGACACCAATCATTGTTGCACCCATCTGGGAGCAACCGTTTGAACTTATGTGTGATGCCAGTGACTACGCAATGGGAGCCGTGTTGGGTCAGCGCAATATAAAATAATGCACCCAATTTACTACGCAAGTAGGACTTTGAGTGGAGCTCATCTGAACTACACGGTGACAGAAAAGGAAATGTTGGCAGTAGTGTTCGCCTTTGACAAGTTCAGGTCTTACCTGGTCGGGTCAAAGGTTATTGTGTACACTGATCACGCAGCCATCCGATACTTGGTTGAGAAAAAAGAGTCTAAGTTGCGCCTAATTCGTTGGGTGTTGCTTCTTCAAGAATTTGACTTGGAGATTCGTGACTGCAAGGGCACGGAGAACCAAGTTGCTGACCATTTGTCACGTCTTGAAGGTGCTGAGAATACAACTGAGTCGGAGGATATTCTGGAAACCTTTGCAGACGAGCAGCTACTCGCCATGAGTGTAGAAGATGTGTCATGGTATGCAGATATTGCAAACTACCTGGCAAGTGGTATTGAACCTTATGAACTCGTTTCTATTCAAAAGAAAAGATTTTATCGTGATTGCCGCAATTACTATTGGGATGAACCTCATTTGTTTAAATTTTGCATTGATAACATGATCCGGAGGTGCGTCCCTGAGATAGAAAAATTTGTTGTTTTGCAGGGTTGTCACGCATCTCCATATGGAGGACATTTTGGAGGAGTTCAGACAGAAGCTAAGGTGCTAAAGGCCGGGTTTTACTGGCCTACTGTGTTCAAAGATGCTTACCAATGGGTGAAGGGCTGTAATGAATGTCAAAGGAAAGGGAACATATCCCGTCGTCATGAGATGCCCATGAATCCAATACAAGAAGTGGAAGTGTTTGATGTATGGGGAATAGACTTCATGGGTCCCTTTGTCAGCTCCTATGGAAATAAGTACATACTTGTTGTTGTAGGCTACATGTCCAAATGGGTAGAAGCTGCAGCGTTCCCCACCAATGATGCAAGAGTGGTGGTGGGGTTCTTGAAGAAAAACATATTCACCCGTTTTGGGACCCCCAAGGGCTAATATTAGTGACAGAGGTACTCACTTTTGCAATCGTGTCTTCGAGAAGCTGCTAGCCAAGTATGATGTGCGCCACAAGGTGGCAACCCCTTATCACCCTCAGAAAAGCGGGTAGGTTGAGGTATCAAACTATGAAATCAAGAGTGTGCTGACCAAAACAGTAAACGCCACAAGAACTGATTGGGCGAAAAATCTTGATGACGCACTCTAGGCCTATAAGACTCCCTTTAAAACACCAATTTGTATGTATCCGTACAAGTTGGTATTTAGTAAGTCATGTCACCTGCCCGTGGAGCTAGAACATCGAGCGTGGTGGGCATTAAAGTAGTTGAACATGGATCTCGATGTTGCGGGAGAAAATCGAGTCATAGAGCTGCAGGAGTTGGAAGAGTTCAGATATCAAGCATTTGAGAGCACAAGGCTATATAAAGAGAGAATAAATAGGTTACACGACAAAAACATTATGGACCGAAATTTCAAACTCGGCGACAAAGTATTACTCTACAATTCAAGATTGAGATTGTTTCCGGGTAAGCTCAAGTCCCGATGGTCTGGAACATTCAAAGTGGTCTAAGTGTTTTCTTCTTGCGCTGTGGAAATTCCTACTGAAGATGGGTCTAACGCCTTCAAGGTCAATGGACAAAAGATTGAAAATGTATGCGGGGATGAATAAAACCAGTGAGCTGGCTGTGGTGCATCTTGTTGAACCTCAGAGGCTGAGCGAACCTTAATTGCGCTCATTTTGCGTCGTGTCGCGACGGTAAATCAGGCCCTTCATGGGAGGCAACCCATTGATTGTTGTACTCGTCGTGCCGCGACATTAAATCAAGAACTGGTTGGGAGGCAACCCAATACATATAGTGTTATTGTATAAAATACTAACATATGCAGGTGTGTGAGAAAAGGGGTGAACATAGGACCCCAAGAACGAGGAAAAAAAAGAAGATTTATGTTGACGCCTGGACTAGCGCGCCCGCGCTAAGCTAGCGCTAAGGTCGCGCTAGTCAGGTTTTACACTACCTCCCCTACTCCGCCACTAGCGCGGCCATGATAATCTCGTGCTAGAGGTCGCGCTAGTAGGGTTTTCCACTATCCCTAAACCCCTGGACTAGCGCACCCGCGCTATTCTAGCGCTAAGGTCGCGTTAGACCGTCTCGACACAGGTAAGTTTCGGGTTTAAAAAAAATTATTTATTTTGTTATTTTCTAGTTGTAATTTTTCACAACCACCCAATTAAATCCCCCCCCCCCAACCGACACATCTCTTATCCCCTTCCTTCTCACAATAGAACTCCACCCTCCCATAAACCCTTTCCCTTCTTCTTCTTCTTTTCCTCTTCAATTTTCCTCCCCAAACGCAGGCAAACCCACTCAAGCACTCCCATATCTAAGTTTTCTTCAACCCCATTACTCCATCTACATCCTTCAACTCTACAAGTATGTACTTCTCATCTTAATTTCTTTTATTTTTTTATTTTTGTAACTTTGTTTTTCTTTTCCATTGTGTACACAACTTGTAGCTTTTTCTTATTTGGTATCCATAATGGGTAGTAGTTGATTTGTACTGAAAAGAGATGACATAGGGAGTGTGGGGTGTTGTGAGTATGTTTGGATTATTGTGGTGGTGCTTCATATCCATTATTGAGTGCTTGGGGTTTAAATTATTAATGCCACCATATGTTTGTAAAAAGGCCCTAGTGGAGGGAAATAATGTGACCAATTTTGTGGTGAAGTCTGACTAACCACAGTTGGGTCACCCTGTTGTGCTGAGCTAATACTATGCTAATTGTAGGTACCATGCCTCCACGCAAGCGTCAAGCCACAGGCGCCTCCTCAAGAGCCTCCACTGGAGGAAGGCCCCGAAAATCAGTTGACTCGAGGCCTTTCAATAGCCACATGTTTGTCTCAGCGAAGGCTCAGGACAGATTCGCTGAAAAAGAGGATAAGACAGCTATACCTGAGCAGGCCATGGACTCTGAAGACATCACGATGAACTGCCCGAGAATGTATGAGGTGTTAATGCAGCGTCACCTGGACGTTTTCTTTGAGGAACCCGATGAGGCAAATGCCATGATTGTCAGGGAATTTTATGCCAACGCTCCGGAGCATGAAAATTATGTGGTAAAAGTACGGAGAAGGCCGGTTAATGCCTCAATGGAGCACATTCGGACAATGTACAGGCTACCTCCACCAGCAGCTGGTTACGTAGATGCCTACCAGACCTATAGTGGAAAAATGACTCCCTGGGATATGTTCACCTCGACCATCTGTCGACCTGGCGTCGCGTTAAAATGGTACAAGTATGGAAACAAATTCCACTCCTCGGACCTCAAGTTTGAGGTCAAATGTTGGATGTACCTGATCAATAGCCGACTCCTGCCATCCAAAAACACTTCGGAAGTGAACATTCCTTGAGGATGTTTGATATGGTGATTCATGGTAGGTTCACCGTTTGATGTGGCTCGGGTAATTCATGAGGAGATGTTTGTCCGCATGAAGGTCCAAAGGTATGGGTTCTTCTACCCATTGCTTGTCACTCGATTGTGCGTTGCGGCTGGGGTGCCAGGAGACTTTGTTATAGATGTCCAGGTGCCTGAGGTGCATCCATTCAAAGCTGAAAGAGTTACTACGGGAAAGGAGGCAGTGGCGGCTGATGAGGAATTAGTGGGGCATGACTCCGAGGAAGATGAAGCAAAGCAGGAGCATCACTAGGGAGGTGAGGAAACTGAGAACATGGAGGAGGAGCAAGTTGTGGACGTTGGAGGCCCGTCTAGCGCCAGTCGAGGACAACTGTTGGATCACCTGGAGCACGACATGGCCGGGTTGAGAACCTCAGTGACTGAACTGGGGACCCGAGTTGATGAGATGGCCAACCAGCAAAAGAAGTCTGAAAAGAAGATTATGTCTTGGCTACGTGCCCTGGGTCGTTCTTGCAACGTGAACCCAGACACTGTCTCCGACCAAGATTGAGCTGTCAAGGAAGTCCCCTTACCTTACTCTGTCTTTTCATTGTAGTGAGGACATGTCCTCATTTTAAGTGTGGGGTGGGGGATGGTTTTCCTATTTTGTTGTATGTTGTACAAGTTATGAATTATTTGCTTTAGTTTGTTTTGGTTAACTTGATCGAATTGTAGTTTTGTTTTATGTTTTCTTTTTGTAGTCTGTTTTAGTTGTTTGTTAGTTATAGTAATCAAGTCGTCTTGGCCCGACGACGGATCCCTTCGGCGGGGGTTCTTGAGGGTCCAAGTCGATCGAAAAAAAAAAAATCACAAAATTTGGTGGACTCCTCCTGATGAAGGATTTCTTAGGCAGTTTTCTTGAGAGAAGTTAGTCCAAAGAAAACCGCAAAAAGATTTTTTATTTTCTTTGTAGATAGTGTAGTAACTCCCTCTTGGTTTTTCTTTTGACCGCGGTTCTTTTCCAAGGGTTTAGATTGAACCGGGTATAGCTAGCTTCTTCTTTTATTCTTAGTTGTTAGGAATCCCTTGGGAAAGGTGTTGAATGATAAAATGCTATCCTTAGAGTGTTACACCCAAACACCGTGAATCCTAGAGTGTGACGCTTAGGCTCACCTGTTGACTCTTGTAGAATGCCTTAATGGTGCATGTTGTAACTAACTTGAATGCTCAATGGAGTGTTTTGATGAACCAATTTGGATTAAATTATGTGCCATGTGTGTGTGAGGTATTTTGCATCTATTCTATGTCTGCATTTGGTACCTAGAACTTTCCCCGCGTGTGTACAAATCGAAATAGAAGTTTGTTTAGTCATTTCTTTGTTAGGACAGACAAAAATATATACCCATCTGAATATAATTAACCACAGTCAAACCCTTTGAGCTTATAAGCCTGTTTCTTTGATAACCACATTATGAATCATAACCAATTGTTTGAATAACCTGTCTGTTTGAACCCGGTACTTCCCATGAGCACTTGAATTGTTAGCAGATATGTAAAACTCAAATTGTGGGGTGGTGGTTTGATCTGTAAGGAAAATCAAGGAAATAGAATGAAAAATGCGAAAGTCAAGGCCACTTAGAAGAAGAAAAAAACAAAAGAAAGAAAGAGGACAATAAATACATGTAGTCCTTGATAATCAGTGGCATGAAAAAGAAAGTTGCACCTAAAGAATAGTGGGGTAATTATGAAGTAAAGCATGGTGAAAATTCTGGTCAAGCATGAAAATGGGCTGAATGTTAATGTAATTGTATTAAAAGTGCTTAGGGAGGTTAGTCACTATACCCAAATGTATCCTACCCGTCCCTTATCCTACATTACAACCAAATAAAGACATATTGATCTTAGACTGAATGAACTCAATTAGTAGAGTATTACACTACGGGCAAGCCTATGGTGTATCTGTGTGACATATGAATGTTCTTTTTGAGAGTGAGTGAATTCTTTCAATTTAAAGTTCTTGTTGCTCTGACTATTATCTTTTTTGGAACTACTTTCAATTGTGTGAAGTGAGGGCATATGATTTATCAAAAGAGGTAAGTCTTGACCTCCTTGTAGAGTATTTCGAGGAAGTAAGAGTATAGCATGGCATGTGAGAGTCATTGCTTGAGGCATAGATGCTACACTACTAGGTACAATGCTGGTAAAACGTTTGTGGTGTGACATCGTGGGGGAGTGTTTGATGCAAAGAAACCTTGTAGGATATAGCGGATTGCTCGAGGACTAGCAATGATTTAAGTGTGGGGTGTTGATAATAGGCTGAATTCACATAGTTTAGCATATATTTATACTCTAACTTAATGATGCTTCACGGTCTTAAGTGTGTTAAATGATGATAAATTGGCTCTAATGGTGATTTTTGTGTTTCACAGGAGTACAATAAGCTATTGAGGACTTATGACGGTGATCCGGGTGAATTTGAAGAATAAAAGGCCATTGGGTAATTCCGAAGTGATTTGAAGGCTGGAGATTTTTTGAGGCAGTAGGAAACCCCATTAGCGCGGGCATTAGCGCGAGACTAGTGCGCCCGCGCTAGTCCAGTGATCTTCCGGGCAGTGCTAAACTCAGTTAGCGCGGGTTGTAGTACGAGACTAGCGCGCCCACACTAGTCCAGACGGGAAAAATACTTCGAGAAGGGTACTTTTGGAAGTTTGGGGCCAATCCACTTAACCTATAAAAGGTTCAATTCGCCCAAAGGAGTAGATTATCCAGGTTTAGAGTTTAGAATAAGAAAAGGCAAGGGTAAGAGGAAAGGAGGGCAATTGGGCATCAATCCATATCTCCTTCTCTTGTGATTTTATCATTGTTCATGAATTCTTTTGTAGTTTTCATTATTGTTATGAGTAGCTAATTGTTCTAATCTAAGGTTTTGGTGGAACCCGTTGGGGAATGATGTTATTGTGATATTAATATAGTTTTTATTGGTTGTTAATCTCTATTTGTTTAACTACATTCTTGTTGTAGTTAATTGAAAGGATCCTCAATTAGTTGTGCCTATTTATTATGTATCTACTTGAGAGAGAGTGCATATTTAGGTGGTTTTTTGAACAACATCACTCATGTAGTATAGACGAGAGTCATAACCGAGGGTTTAGAGGTTGGATTAGATATAACGATACATCGAGTGCAATCTAAAGTGAACTATAATACAATCTAGCTAGCGTAACTTGAGAGAGTGCGTCTAGTAAATTATCATAATTACTTGAGAGAGATTTATGGTAGTTGGAGTGTTCATGATTGATAGAGACAACTAAATCAAAACTATAGGAAGTATACAAGAAGGAAGTTCACCAACGGGGGAAACCATAACCTTAGACCTTTATCGCATTTGGTTACACCTTAATATTAGTTGTCTTTTAGTTTATTTAATTTCATTCAGTTGTAGTAGTAAAAATACTGAAAAGTGATATTCATAATCTTTGGGAACTTGATTATTGATAATCGAGTAGTCTAACAATAATACTTGATAGGTTAATTCCCTGTGGGATTCGACTCCGGGCTAAATACTCAGATTATATTTGCAACGCCCGTTTAGTCTTTTTATAAGACATAGTTGAGCGTGATCACCAGGCTTGCAGGTGCTTTGAGTTTTAAAGGATATTCATCATCATTAAATGAGTATTCATTGTTCTTTAAACATACAGGAAAGCTAATCTCTATTCTAGCTGTGTATGTAGATGATATTATACTTACTGGAAATGATTTGGAAGAAATTCAGCATATCAAAAGTTCTCTAAATACTGAATTCAAGGTCAAAAATCTAGGAAGTATACATTATTTACTATGAATAGAAATTTTGCGAGAAAAGGAAGGTTTTATTGTGAATCAAAGGAAATTTACCTTGGAGATGCTACAGGAATTTGATGTCTCTTGCTTAAAACCAGTTAGTTCCCCTCTTGATCCTTATTCTAAGCTTGAAGCTGATGATGGACGACCTTTGGAAAATCACACAGTGTTTCGCCACTTGGTTGGAAAATTGAATTACTTGACTAATACTCGTCCAGACCTCTCCTTTGTAGTTCTTTCTCTCGGCCAGTACATGCAGAGAGACCTTGTCTCTCTCATTTCACTGTTGCACTGCAATATTGAAGTATTTGAGCGCAGATCGGGGTCAGTGTATCCTTCTCTCAGCAGCACCATCATTTTCTTGCTTGCATTTTGCGATGCTGATTGGGCCTCTTGTAAGGAATCTAGAAGATTTGTGAGTGGTTTCTTTATCACACTTGGAGGAGCACCCATTTTCTGGAAATCAAAGAAACAAGTGTCAATCTCTTTATCAATGGCAGAGGCAGAATACAGATCTATGAGAAGAGTCACGACATAACTTACTTGGCTTGTTCGACTTCTTGAAGATATATTTGCAACAGTAAGTCTTCCCATTCCACTTCACTTTGATAGCAAAGCAACTATTCATATCGTCTGTAACCCCGTCTTTCATGAACGGACAAAACATGTGGAGATCGACTGCCTCTTTTTTCGTCAACAATTCTTTTCCGGCCTAATTACCCCGTCCATTGTTCCTTCTAAAGACCAATTAGCGGATCTCTTCACAAAACCACTTTCAGGGGTTTATCATTCAGAAATTTTGAGCAAGTTAGGGGTCACAAGGTTACCCTCCAACTTGAGAGGGGATGTTGAGAAGAAGAAACCCCACTCTAATTCTAGGTTCCATGGAGTTATGATCAAAGACAAATAAGAAGAATGAACGAGATGAGGAAGAAGAGTAAAGTGGTCTACTGAAGGCTTCGTATTTTTGATGTTGTCTGAATATATTTTGGACACATAACTGGGCTAACTTATTGGGCCTTTGCATAATTTTCGACTTACATTCAGAGTTTGGGCTTACTAGTATATATTGCTCTTTGGCCTAGCTGAGGACGAGACCAGCTCAAGATAACACCATATTTATTTTACATATTTCTTTATTATTGTAAATAGCACGTGAGTTTGTTATAGAGTAGCCAATAGAATAGAAGATAAGTGTATAAATGGTTATTCCTTAAATTTTTTTTGCTGTAAATAAATAGTACACTTTACAGTAGCAGAATTTATTCAATGAAAATACACAAGATTTTCTCAAAGTTAGATTTCTTCAAATATTTCAGTAATTGCGATTTATAACATAATACTTGATTGGGATTTATACATCGTACTCCGCTGTTGCAACTTTTTTTTATCTCATTCACTGCTTGCGCTTTTTTTATATCAAAAAGTTACGAGGTAGACAATCGGCAATAACTCAAGACTAGCAATTTGAAAAGAAAAAGAACAATTGCCAATTAAGCCCTCAAAATCTAGGTACATAGTTCCAATCTCACTATCCTCATTTTGTCTTTCCTCCTTCACTATTATGGTTGATTTTCAAGAAGAATAATTAAAAGGAGAAAAAAAGAAAACCACACACCCTCTTTGCCCTCATTTAAATCTCCCTTTAATAACTGCCTAAGACTTATAGTCTAGCGTCAAAGGCGGAGCTACGATTTCAAGCGTACGAGTTTAGATTCTAATCCTTTTAAGTATGCGGTATTTAAACTAATAATTTGTACATATGACAAATGCATGATTTGAACCAATTAGTTACTGAGTTCGGCCGAATCCGTAAAATTTCTTTTTGTGCGTGTTCAATTCTCACTATCTCTTTGTGCTCATTTTCTTTTCACCAATGTAATAGAGAAAAAATATTCCTAGTTAATCTAGTCCGTTTATCCGATTCCCAAGTGTTTTTATACAAATTTCAGCATTTATTGGATCACTAACCTCTTATGCCAAGAAAAAATACAAAAATGGCACCAAATAGCCACTTTAAAGGGTTTTTATTTAAGAATTAGTTTATGTGCCTTGAATTTTAATTTTTTTATTGAATTTTCAGAACACAAATATCATAAAATTAAGATTTTTTATGCACCAACTAATCAAATATCAAAAATAAATACTGATTAATCCGTAAACAGCAGCCTTAAGAATTACTGTTATGCACTTTCCGAAGAAAGTCAACGTCCTCGTGGATCCTCTAGAGCCAAAACCTATTAACTATTCGCATTGTACCATATTTTATCTTTCTTTAAATCAAACATTACCAGAAAGATTCCCTCTCTATTAAAAAATAAAAATAAAAATAATAATCACGTGCTCTCGAGCCCACCTATGCCATGCCACGTGGAGGATTACCATTGGTCACCTGACACAATTATATGACTGGTGATGTTGGCTGATATAATCTTGCTCTCTTTCATCTCAAGAAAATACAGCATTTTATAGGTTTTCGGAGTAGAAAATTCAACGCAAACTAGTATTTTTGAAACGAACTTTATACTATATTCATAATCTACAAAAAGAAAAATCAAAAGAAATTAATTATTACTTTCATTCCATCTACAAAAATAATTTTATGTGTTTGATAGAATACAAAGTTAAGAAGAAAAAAAAAAGGAAAGATTTCTGCAACATATCAAAAGTATTTTAGAACTTTTGTGGTCGTCATAACATTTCTCTGACTATAAAAATATGTCATTAAAAAAATATATAAGCTTAAGAAAATTTTAGATATTGAAATGTATTTTTTTTATTTCATTTTATACCAGGAGTATTTAGAGCCCATTGATATAATGCTCTAATTTGTTGTTTTTAACCATAGTAGTGTGTTCCATCCTTCCAATTTAGCTTCCATTTGACTATAGATTTTGGCTACTTTTTTTCAAAAAAATAATTTGAAACATTGTTTATTCATTGAATATGATAAGTTTTTAAAAAAATTGATTTTTTTTTCAAGTTCTCAAAAACTGGTTGCAATTTATGGGTGAAATTCTTTCTTCCACTTATAAAACTTAAAGTATTTTTTTTCAAATAAAATGCATGTCCAAATACAACTTCAACTTCCAAAAATTATTTTTCAATACAACTTCTAAAATTCAATTTTTAAGTTTCAACCAAATCTATATCAAAACGTTATATATATATATATAACTTGGTGAAGTACTTTTACATTGTGTTACAGTATTATTCTTCTATTAAATCTGTCTTTGAGTTCCATTGTATCAGGTTTAAATAAGTAAACAACCATTTGTTGAGGTAATTTATTTATTTTCATCATGTTATTCTTTTTGTATGTGTTAATTTTCACTTCAATAGATTCTATTACTCAAATGGTCACTCAAATATAAAAAATTATCTAATAAAATCTGTCTTTCTAAAATAAAAAACCTAAATCACTTGACTTGAAAAAAAGTTGAAAATAACAGAAGAAATTTGAGGATAACTATATCAAACCTCTCTTCCTGAAGAAACAAAAATATTTATTTACATTCTTTGTCCTTTTCTTTTTTACGAGTTATCCAGAAATTGTTTCATTTTACTTTGGGAATCTTATAGAAATATCTCAAATAAGTCCCAACTTACCAACCTCTAACTATTAATCATGTATTTACCAAAATTAGCCAAACACATATAGAAATTAAAATTCCAAATAAATATGGTTCTTTCTTTCCAAGAATCGCATGTAAAGATCTCCTTCCATATGTTTAAGCGTGATTAGAAATATTAGATGCAAGATGGAAGTAAAATTTCATGGATGAGGTAGCAAATAAAGTGATGAAATACAAAAATAATATATACAAGATTCCAAAATCTAAGCAAAAACGGATATTTTTCAATGGCTATGGTTGAAATTCATTGAAAACATATAGATGAGTCAATATACAAAATTTGAGGAAGATTAGAGGTGATTTGGATTGACAAGATATCAAAATTCGTAGTTAAAATCGAGTTTAAAAAATTCTTCTGCGACACATGTATCTCACACACAGGTATACATGTGATATACATTTGATACCAATATGATACAATTGTGATACACACATCATTTTTTTCATGTTCATCCTCTACTTCGAATTTTTAATTCAAACACCTCAAAACTCCACCAAATCATTCCAAAACTGAGATTCAAACTCCTTAAGATGTACCCAATCTATTCTAGTTACATCCACTCAAAAGAAAGCAAAAAATTAATCTTATTTTGCTACTAATAATTAATTGGTTAATATTAGTAATATCTTATGAATTGGCCAATTTTTATAACAAGCTACTTATAAAGGGATATAGCTGATAGTTTTCCTTTTACTTTTGTTGTGGGTTTTTCCAGTTTCCTTTCTTAAGCATACATGTTGATGCATATTAAAAAAATGAAAAAAATGACAATAACAAATGTTTATGCATATAAAAAAATGTAAATGTTTGATTTTCTGGATAAGTTTTGTCTATAATAGTAAAAAAATATTAATAATATAATCATAAAACAAACATAACTAACTTAACTAAATTGTTCATTAAACCAGGTTAAGATGATGTCTATTTTGAATTCAATTATAATGTTAATATAATACTGTAGCGATTCCCGAATAGGAATAGCCATGAAAATAAACTACGAAAGCAAAGAAAAGAAAATAGAGAAAAATACAAAGATAAAATTGATTTTTCATTCAACATAGCTAAAAATGGACGAGTACAAAGGATTATAAAGAAAGGAAACAACCTCCTAACACACTAGACACGTGTATGCTGATTAGGGTTCTACCTTCAGGGACTCAACATCAAATAACTAAGGACTCAATTTGACAATAAGTAAACTAATGACCTAAGAATTGTAATTAATTAGACCTCACAGACTAAATCTCTAAAGACTAGTATTTATTTTCAAAACCACAATATGTCAATACCGTTACATTCCATCCCTTTTTAAAACAAACCTTGTCATCAAATTTTGGATACCGCAAATTACAACAGAATAATCTTATAAGGTTGTAATCATGTCTGGCTTGCAAATCGAAAAAACTTAGTGTGTACTTGTTTGTACCAGCAACGACCTTCTTATGTCCAATTCCTTGCATTTTGTTACTCAAAATATTATTGGCAATCACTTGCACACGTAAAATAAAAGAAACAGAACCAGTTGATAGCTGCTTGTTTTCCATCATCTCGTCAATAAGGAATATGACTTTTTTTGGGTAACCACAGTGTGATTGCCGAGTAGGTCCAGAATTCTCCTTGATTTTAATCGCAGAATGATCCACCTCTATGCCACTAGAAGATGAAAGAAGGGATATGACAGAAGTGTGAAATTCGTTACATGTGCAAGTGCCAAAAACTACAAGAATAAAAATTTCACCATAAGATACTACTACTTCAAGGATATCAAAAAATTTGCAACCTAAATGGCGAGGTCTCATTTTTGACAACTTAATACTAATATTTAAAACATTCTCCATCTGTTCAAAATTTGTCAACAATTTTCCTGTACAAGCAAAATCCAGTTGTTGAGACTTCACCTTTTGGTCCTCGCTCCTTGATGCCAATATTTATCACACATAAATTAATAAGCAAACATCTCTACAAGAAACTGATGTAACTAAAAATCCTACATGATCAGAAATCATTTGCCCAGTTAATTTTGCAGCCTCAACTCAAAGATCTACTGTCCTATAAAACATCTCCTTCATGCACCAGGTCTCACAACCTTCAAACCTTGTTACTATAGTAGTTGTTCCTTACCCAGTGTCCAGCAAAATATAATTATACCCACGCTAAGCCAATTCTTCGCACAATGTTTCTGATGACCAGTGCAAAACTTCTAGTTGTTGTTGAACTCTAGCAATATAAGTCACAACCCCACATACCCAAGCAACTGGGTGCACAATGCTTGTTATACTCCGATATACAATATATTGCATCACCATTTTCATTTGAGCAGTAAGATCGTCAATATAGATTATACTCGCAGTAGGCAGCACCTCGAAGGTACCATCACTGTCTTCACATCTTGATTGAAGAGAGGTGCTTCCTCCAGTATCATTAGCCATAATTACTTTCCTGTTCGAACATGTAAACTAATAAAACCACAACATTAATGTCTTACTAGCATCGCGAATTACTTTTGAACTGCTTACATCTAATGGATTAGTATTTACAGCTAATAAACATTCTGTCATTGGAAAGTGAGGCTTCATGTCGCTTTGTCTAAAGCATATTATCATCATTGCTTTCCCTGTGTACAGTGAATTATTGTCCATATTTACCAGTAGTATTGCCCTATCTTCTAACAAATTTTCTTTATATATGCCCAATTAATTTTGGACGCATCAAATGTATTGGTTAGTACCAGACATTTTTTTAAAGATTTCTCCCAAATTTGGACCCTTAACTACAACTTCTTTTCGACATGCCATACTATCACGAACTAACTTGTCACAAACCATCTTACTGGTCACATTGTTGTTGAAGCTCATACGAAGAATTACATTAAGCCCTTTATTTTTGTTCCACTGCTCCCAGTGGCTTGATCAATAGCACAAGAGGACCTTCTCCTTAGCTAAGATAGCCAGGGTTCAGCTAATACAAAGCTCTCGTAATTGAGTTCACTTTGAGCTTTTGTAAGGAAAAAATCAATTAACGTCACTATAGTATCTGGCAATCCAACTTTATATCTGTGGGAACAATTATGAAACATCTGGCTCTCTTCATTTGCAGAATTTTCCTCATATTCACTTTTGATCCAAACTAGAACCTCCTTATTCCAATTGTCTGGTTTCACAAAATCTGGATCAATTTCAAAACCCTGGTCCTTATTGCAATTGGAAAATGCAAGGATGTATAATGTACCACCGGAATTTCAGCACCCAATACTGGCATAGCAACTGGAAAAACACCTGGTTGAAAAAGGACGGCTAATCCTGTATCTTCAAGTACCTTTCCCACATCCTCTTGACTTGCTTGACAAGAAATTTCCCCAGCATCCCTTGATTGTAAGTGCCTATGCTCATCCAAAGTGTTGACTCCTTTTTCCGAATCCTTTTGCCCAAGGTTAATGTAATTACACGATACTCCATTAGCAAACACCTCAGAACCTACCACATCCACTATTACCTCCTCCTTCTCGTTTGTAGATTGAAACTTAACCAGGGATTCAGTTTCGTTCTTTTAGGGAAATTTATCGAACAATTGGTGCTCGATATTTTCAGAATGTTCCTTTGCTAAATCATTATCTTCCATTGATGAATCATCGCTTGCTAAAGAGTGACCAGTATCCAAATGCTTGGCACTAGACTTAAGCAAGCTCTCCAGCCATGCTGCAGTCATCGACACTACCGACCCATCAAGGAATTGAACGAAATAGAAACCTGGGTTGTTATTGTCAATATGATAAGCATATGGAACATGATAAGAGTACGGACGTGAGTCACCATAGTAATACTAACAGCCATAGGAATTGGAATTTAGGTATGGACTGTGATACTGACGAGCTATATTGTAATACTGACGAGAGTAAGTGTATGCATATAGATTTTCATTGTGATTCTCAAAGCCTCAAATCCAGAGGATTCCCGATAAAATTGTGTATTTGCACCGGAATACTGATGATTTGCATACGGGTCGCCGGAAACCCACTGCTCACTCCCCGATCTTTGAACTCCATACTAATTTGGGGAACTATGGGAGGTTCAGAAGCGATTTTGATACCATTTTTCCATATGTTGCAGTCTTCTATTCGATCTGTCAATAAAAGCTTGAATATGTTGCTCAAACTGATTCGAAGCTCTGCCGGACTCCACCATAAACTCCGACGAGTAGTCGAGAATCGTCGGCTCTGATACCAAATATAGCGATTCCCGAAAAAGAAAAGAAAATAGAGAAAAATACGTAGATAAAAGTGATTTTTCATTCAACATAGCTAGAAATGGACGAGTACAAAGGATTATAAAAAAGGAAACAATTTCCTAACAAACTAGACACGTGTATGCTAATTAGGCTTCTACCTTCCGGGACTCAACAACAAATAACTAAGGACTCAATTTGACAATAAGTAAACTAATGACCTAAGAATTGTAATTAATTAGACCTCAGAGACTAAATCTCTAAAGACTAGTATTTATCTTCAAAACCACAATACGTTACTACCGTTACATTCCATCCCTCTTTAAAATAAACTTTGTCCTCAAGGTTTGGATACTGCAAATTGCAACATAATAATCTTGTAAAGTTGTAATCATGTCTGGCTTGCAAATCGAGAAAACTTAGTGTGTAGTTGTTTGTACCAGCAACGACCTTCTTATGTCCACTTCCTTGCATTTTGTTACTCAAAATATCATTGGCAATCACTTGCACACGTAAAATAAAAGAAACAGAACCAGTTGATAGCTGTTTTTTTTCCATCATCTCCTCAATAAGGAATATGGCTTTTTTGAGGTAACCACAATCACATTGTGCACAATGCTTGTTGTACTCCGATATACAATATATTGCACCACTATTTTTATTTGAGTAGTAAGATCATCAATATAGATTATACTCGCAGTAGGCAGCACCTCGAAGATACCGTCACTGTCTTCACATCTTAATTGAAGGGAGGTGCTTCCTCCAGTATCATTAGCCATAATTACTTTCCTGTTCGAACATGTAAACTGAGAAAACCACAACATTAATGTCTTACTAGCATCGCAGATTACTTTTGAACTGCTTACATCTAATGGATTAGTATTTACAGCTAATAAAGATTCTGTCATTGGAATTGAGGCTTCATGTCGCTTTGTCTTGAGTATGTTATCATCACTGCTTTCCCTGAGTCCAGTGAATTACTCTCCGTGTTTACCAGTAGTATTACCCTATCTTCTAACAAATATTTCTTTATATAGTCCCAAGTAATTTTTGGACGCACCAAATATATAGGTTAGAACCAGACATTTTTTTAAAGATTTCTCCCAGATTTGGACCCTTAGCTACAACTTCTTTTCGACATGCCATACTGTCACGAACTAACTTGTCACAAAAAATCTTAATGGTCACATTGTTGTTGAAGCTCAAACGAAGAATTACATTAAGCCCTTCAATTTTGTTCCACTTCTCCCGTGTGGCTTGATCAATAGCACTAGAGAACCTTCCCCTTAACTCACATAGCCAGGGTTCAGCTAATACAAAGCTCTCACAATTGAGTTCACTTTGAGCTTTCGTAAGGAAAAGATCAGTTAACGTCGCTATAGTAGCCGGCAATCCAACTTTATATCCGTGGGAAAAATTATGAAACACTTGGCTCTCTTCATTTGCAGAATTTTCCTCATACTCACTTTTGATCCCAACTAGAACCTCCTTATTCCAATTATCTGGTTTCACAAAATCTGGATCATTTTCAAACCCTGGTCCTTATTGCAATTGGAAAATGTAAGGGATGTATAATGTACCTCCGGAATTTCAGCACCCAAGACTGGCATAGCAACTGCAAAACACTTGGTGGAAAAAGGACGGCTAATCCTGTATCATAAAGTACCTTTCCCGTATCCTCTTGACCTGCTTGAAGAGAAATTTTCCCAGCATCCCTTGATTGTAAGTCCCTATGCTCATCCAAAGTGTTGACTCCTTTTTCCGAATCCTCTTACCCAAGGTTAATGTAATTACATGATAATCCATTAGCAAACACCTCTGAACCTACCACATCCACCATTATCTCCTCCTTCTCGTTTGTAGATTGAAACTTAACTAGGGATTCAGTTCCGTTCTTTTGGGCAATTTGTCGAACAGTTGGTACTCGATATTTTCAGGATGTTCCTTTGCTAAATTATCATCTTCTATTGGTGAGTCATCGCTTGCTAAAGAGTGACCAGTATCCAAATGCTTGGCACTAGACTTAAACAAGCTCTCTAGCCATGCTGCAGTCGTCGACACTACCGACCCATCATAGAATTGAACGAAATAGAAACCTGGGTTGTTATTGTCAATTTGGTAAGCATATGGAACATGATAAGAGTGCGGACGTGAGTCACCGTAGTAATACTGACAACCATAGGAATTGGATCATAGGTCTGGACTATGATACTGACGAGTTGGACTGTAATACTGATGAGAGTAAGTGTATGCATATAGATTTTCATTGTGATGCTCAAAGCCTCAACTCCAGAGGATTCCCGATAAAATTGTGTATTTGCACCGGAATACTGATGATTTGCATACAGTTCACTGTAAATCCACTGCTCACTCCCCGATCTTTGAACTCCATACTAATTTGGGGAACTATGGGAGGTTCAGAAGCGATTTTGATACCATTCTTCCATATGCTGCAGTCTTCTATTCGATCTGTCAATAAAATCTTGAATATGTTGCTCAAACTGATTCGAACCTCTGTCGGACTCCACCATTAACTCCGACGAATAGTCGAGAATCGTCGGCTCTGATACCAAATATAGCGATTCCCGAAAAAGAAAAGAAAATAGAGAAAAATACGTAGATAAAAGTGATTTTTCATTCAACATAGCTAGAAATGGACGAGTACAAAGGATTATAAAAAAGGAAACAATTTCCTAACAAACTAGACACGTGTATGCTAATTAGGCTTCTACCTTCCGGGACTCAACAACAAATAACTAAGGACTCAATTTGACAATAAGTAAACTAATGACCTAAGAATTGTAATTAATTAGACCTCAGAGACTAAATCTCTAAAGACTAGTATTTATCTTCAAAACCACAATACGTCAATACCGTTACATTCCATCCCTCTTTAAAATAAACTTTGTCCTCAAGGTTTGGATACTGCAAATTGCAACATAATAATCTTGTAAAGTTGTAATCATGTCTAGCTTGCAAATCGAGAAAACTTAGTGTGTAGTTGTTTGTACCAGCAACGACTTTCTTATGTCCACTTCCTTGCATTTTGTTACTCAAAATATCATTGGCAATCACTTGCACATGTAAAATAAAAGAAAAAGAACCAGTTGATAGCTGCTTGTTTTCCATCATCTCGTCAATAAGGAATATGGCTTTTTTTGGATAACCACAATGTGATTGCCGAGTAGGTCCATAATTCCCCTTGATTTTAATCGCAGAATGATCCACCTCTATGCCACTAGAAGATGAAAGAATGGATATGACTGAAGTGCGAAATTCATTACATGTGCAAGTGCCAAAAACTACAAGAATGAAAATTTCACCAGAAGATATTACCACTTCAAGGATATCAAAAAAATTGCAACCTGAATGGAGAGGTGTTATTTTTGGCAACTTAATACTGATATGTAAAATATTCTTCATCTGTTCAAAATTTCTCAACAATTCCCTGTACAAGCAAAA
Organism: Nicotiana paniculata; assembly: GCA_005239505.1. Lineage (NCBI taxonomy): Eukaryota > Viridiplantae > Streptophyta > Magnoliopsida > Solanales > Solanaceae > Nicotiana > Nicotiana paniculata. The sequence goes on along the minus strand of ML303448.1, from coordinate 9,600 downwards.
TACAGTTGTTGAGGCTTCATCTTTTGGTCCTCGCTCCTTGATGCCAATATTTTCCACACATAAATTAATAAGCAAACATCGCTACAAGCAACCGATGTAACTAAAAAGCTAACATGATCAGAAATCGTTTGCCCAGTTAACTTTGCAGCCTCAACTCCAAGATCTACTATCCTATAAAACATCTCCTTCATGCACCAGGTCTCACAACCTTCAAAACTTGTTACTAGAGTAGTTGTTCCTTGCCCAGTGTCCAACAAAATATAGTTATACCCACGCTGAGCCAATTCTTCTCTCAATGTTTCTGATGACCAGTGCAAAACTTCTAGTTGTTGTTGAATTCTAGCAATATAAGTCACAACCCCACATACCCAAGCAACCAGGTGCACAATGCTTGTTGTACTCCGATATACAATATATTGCATCACTATTTTTATTTGAGCAGTAAGATCATCAATATAGATTATACTCGCAGTAGGCAGCACCTCGAAGGTACCATCACTGTCTTCACATCTTGATTGAAGAGAGGTGCTTCCTCCAGTATCATTAGCCATAATTACTTTCCTGTTCGAACATGTAAACTGAGATAACCACAACATTAATGTCTTACTAGCATCACTAATTACTTCTGAAACTGCTTACATCTAATGGATTAGTATTTACAGCTAATAAACATTCTGTCATTGGAAAACGAGGCTTCATGTCGCTTTGTCTTGAGCATATTATCATCATTGATTTCTCTGCGTCTAGTGAATTACTGTCCATGTTTAGCAGTAGTATTGCCATATCTTCTAACAAATTTTCTTTATATATGCCCAAGTAATTTTGGACACACCAAATGTATCGGTTAGCACCAGACATTTTTTTAAAGATTTCTCCCAGATTTGGACCCTTAGCTACAACTTCTTTTCGATTTCATATTATCACGAACTAACTTGTCACAAACCATCTTACTAGTCACATTGTTGTTGAAGCTCATACGAAGAATTGCATTAAGCCCTTCAGTTTTGTTCCACTCCTTCCATGTGGCTTGATCAATAGCACAAGGGAACCTTCCCCATAGCTCAGATAGCCAGAGTTGAGCTAATGCAAAGCTCTCCCAATTGTATTCACTTTGAGCTTTCGTATGGAAAAGATCAATTAACATCACTATAGTACCCGGCAATCCAACTTTATATCCGTGGGAACAATTATGAAACACTTGCCTCTCTTCATTTGCAGAATTTTCCTCATATTCACTTTTGATCCCAACTAGAACCTCCTTATTCCTATTATCTGGTTTCACAGAATCTGGATCAATTTCAAAAACCTGGTCCTTATTGCAATTGGAAAATGCAAGGGATATATAATGTACCTCCGAAATTTCAGCACCCAATATTGGCATAGCAACTGCAAAACACCTGGTGGAAAAAGTACAGCTAATCCTGTATCTTCAAGTACCTTTCCCGCATCCTCTTGACCTGCTTGACAAGAAATTTCCCCAGCATCCCTTGATTGTAAGTCCCTATGCTCATCCAAAGTGTTGACTCCTTTTTCCGAATCCTCTTGCCTAAGATTAATGTAATTACACGATACTCCATTAACAAACACCTCAGAACCTACCACATCCACCATTATCTTCTCCTTCTCGTTTGTAGATTGAAACTTAACCAGGGATTCAGTTCCGTTCTTTTGGGGTAATTTGTCGAACATTTGGTACTCGATATTCTCAGAATGTTCCTTTGCTAAATCATCATCTTCAATTGGTGAATCATCGCTTGCTAAAGAGTGACCAGTCTCCAAATGCTTGGCACTAGACTTAAGCAAGCTCTATAGCCATGCTGCAGTCATCGACACTACCGACCCATCATGGAATTGAACGAAATAGAAACCTGGGTTGTTATTGTCAATCTGATAAGAATATGGAACATGATAAGAGTACGGACGTGGGTCATTATAGTAATACTCACAGCCATAGGAATTGGAACTTAGGTCTGGACTATGATACTGACGAGCAGGACTGTAATACTGATGAGAGTAAGTGTATGCATATAGATTTTCATTGTGATGCTCAAAGCCTCAAATCCAGAGGATTCCCGATAAAAATGTGCATTTGCACCGGAATACTGATGATTTGCATACGGGTCACCGGAAACCCGTTGTTCACTCTTCTATCTTTAACTCCATACTGATTTGGGGAACTATGGGAGGTTCAGAAGCGATATACCATTCTTCCATATGCTACAGTCTTCTGTTCGATCTGTTAATAAAAGCTTGAATCTGTTGCTCAAACTGATTCGAACCTCTGCCGGACTCCACCATTAACTCCAACGAACAACCGTGAATCATCGGCTCTAATACCAAATGTAGCTATTCCCGAATGGGAATAGCCATGAAAATAAACTATGAAAGCAAAGAAAAGAAAATAGAGAAAAATACGAAGATAAAATTGATTTTTCATTCAACATAGCTAGAAATGGACGAGTACAAAGAATTATAAAGAAAGGAAACAACTTCCTAACAAACTAGACACGTGTATGCTAATTAGGCTTCTACCTTCAGGGACTCAACAACAAATAACTAAGGACTCAATTTGACAATAAGTAAACTAATGGCCTAAGAATTGTAATTAATTAGACCTTAGAGACTAAATCTCTAAAGACTTGTATTTATCTTCAAAACCACAATACGTCAATACCTTTACAAATACCTTTATTTTGCTCTTTTTCCTAAATGTTGCAAGCCATCTATTATAATATCCATTGTTATTTTATATAATTTGTTCTTCTAAGCTCCTGTTTGGCCATGAATTTTAGCCTAAAAAAATTCAATTTTTAAAAAAAATACTATTTGTTCATTTAAAAAAAAAAAAAATCAATTTCCCAAAAACTAATTTAAGGTAGATTTTTGGTGAAATTTTGTATTCCACTCTCAAAACTTCAAAAAAAAATTTAACTGATGAGTGCCTTTTTAGCCTTTATTTAAAAGGCTCTCATGTGGAGCTAACATGGCTGGCTCCGCTCTGGCTTTTTAGGAAGAACACTGTTTGCAAGATCCGGTCTTAGTGAGAGAGTTGGGAGGTTCTGGGGTATGCTAGGATTTGCGAAAAGCAGCACCTTACGATGTTTATGACCAGCGTTAATGGGGCTTTGAGGGACGTCTTCCTGCCTGCGAATCGAAGCTCTTATCTCTCTAGCCTAAGAAAGGATCGACTGTCTCTCGCTTTACTTTACCGGTAAAGCATTTCTTGCTAGATCGGATTGAGAGTGACTTCTNCGTCCAAGAACAAGGTTTGAGTTAGTGCACTAACTACCTTCTTTTTTCTCGCCTAATGGCTCTATCTCTGAGGTAACCCGGACTAGTAGCAACCGATTCTAGGCTCCCCTTTTTGAATACCCCCCTCGCTCCCTCCGGAGTGAGTTCTTTTCTGCGGGATTTAGGGATTCCTGTCTTTTGCTCATATTGTCTCCTATGGAGATGTCCACTTACAAAAATACCTGAACGAGAAGGGAGTAGTACGCCTGGTTCACGAGGTTCTACCACCGCAGGGCCCAATCATAATAAAAAAGAAAGAGTTCTCTCTTTTTTGTGAGATGCATGTCCAAATACAAATTTAAATTTTAATTTTTTTTTTTCAAGTTTCAACCAAATCTATGTTCGAGTGCTACGTAAGATTAGTTATCTATATCTATACTATATTAAAAGCACGAAGGCTCTTAGCGAAATATCATTCAGTCTCTTTTACTCTTTAAAAATAAATGTTATAGTAAATAAAATTGTAATTTAAGTTACTCTCCTAATATTTACAGTTTTAAAATTAATTAATATTTTACTTTCTAAAAATTCTTAATTTCCTTATTTGAAGCAAACCAAATTAAGAAAACAAAATTTTTGTTCTTTTTTCGTTTCAAGCGCTTTGCGAGCTGCTCAAAGTCTTTAGCTAGCAACTGGTTGTTGCAACCTATTTGCCATATTTCCTATGGAGATCAAAAAAAAATTTCCCAACCAATGCAACTCAATTCTTATTACTTTATTTACTTTTGTTTTTTATTTTATTAGTGAAAAGTTAACAATATAAATTTTTTTATTTTCCTTCGCAAGTACACTTAATAATTTAATATAGATGATCAATTATAAGAATCTGAAAAAGTAAAGAATTGTTCTTATAGCGCTAAGAACAAATAGTAAAAATTTAAATAACTAATTAGCAAAAGAATTCAATTCAATTGAACTATGTGATAAATCCTAATATTTAGAGGTTTATAATTATTTAAGATTGAAAGATTCATTATGACATATCCATAAATGCATGACTTATTTATGTATGACTTTTAGATATATTTCGATAAATGAGGTGTTTGATATTAACAATAATAAACGTGAGTAGTAATATAACACTCTTTGAAGCTCCAAGATACTAGGTTGGTGGCGAGTTGCGATAATACAAAATATATGGAGTTAATCTCTCAAAATGTTATATCATTTTCATCTAATTTTTACAATACAAAAAATATTTATCTTTCTTTTCAAAATATATACAATAAATTGAGGGCATCAGGTTAGAAGATGTTTAATAATATTGGAGCTACACGAAATCGTAAAAGTTGATGCAATAAAAATTAAAGATGAAAAGATAGAAGGCAAAAGCATATCAAGAAGACCAAAAAAAAGGAAACAATGAAGACCCATAACTCCTAAAAAATTATAATTGAGAAAGATTAGTAAAATTGTTATGATCAATAAAAGAAGAAGAAGAGTATTGCAGAAAAAGAGATATAGATAAAATTCTTATTGATTGTGATCAATTACAATGAAATAGAATTTTTTTATTTATAGGGAAAAACTGACTTAGTCACCAAGTAACAAGCCCTAAAATCTCTCTAAAATATAGACATTCACCTTAAATAAAACTCTATTTATAACATTTCCCCTTGAATGTCTATTCAATAGATAATGTGGCTCGTTAAAACCTTAACTAAAATAAAACCCAGCGGGAAAAAAATTCTAGAGAAGGAAAAAGAGTACACACATCTAACAATACGCCTTTTGGTTGCCTCATTAAAAATCGTGCAAGGAAAACCTAGTGGGACAAAAACGTTATAAGGGAAAAAGAGCACAACGCGTATTAACTCTCCCTGATGAGAGCATCAATTCACATCCTTGAGCCTTCACATCCCGATCTTGTACACTAGCTTCTTGAAGGTTGACATTAGTAGAGATTTGGTGAACAAATCAGTCATATTATCACTTGAATAAATATGTTACACCTTAACATTTTCATTATTGTATGTCTTCATATAATGTCGTGGAATAACCTTTTCAATATTTTCATAGAGGGAAAAATTCTTGCTATCACATTATCATGCTTATAGTTATAGCAGGATACATATGTGCACAAATTGCACGTAGGATGTGGTACTTCAAGACCAAGAATTATATATGCTTTAATCAGCTTAAATCATTCAGGGATTGTCATATAAGTTAAGTCATATAAACCATATAAATAGACTTTAGATGCATATCAAGTTTTATGCCATGCTAGACATATAAGATAGATAAAAGTGATTGCACTCGCCATTGACTCTATACTTTCAAGTGTTTGGACTACATGTCCAAAACTACATGTCTTTCATATGAAACCAATTCTATTTGAATTGTGTCTCTTGTATTTGACCAATATTTTTGTGTCTGTATTAGACAGACTCGAGGTCCTCATCTATACTTAGCGCTATGATAGATGTCATCGACGAACGTTTTATATCGGTTCCAATAATTTTTTTTCTTCATAAAGACATAACATAGAGATCCATTCATTCATATTTTCAGGTACCTGAACCTTTCCTGAGATTTTATGAAGTGTTATGTCATGTGATCTTTTAGATCACTTGCCTTCTTATTATGATCATTTTGATTATTTTCTCGTCTTCTTTATCAAGAGTTCTATTTGAAATCGATTTGTCTATATGCTTTAAGCGTACCATAGACTTTTTCCTTCTAGGACTTATTCTAATAGGAGCATTTGTAGTGAGAATATGATTACTTTCTTTGGGTCAGCAAATGTGTCTGGCATGCTTTGCAATATATTATAGATAAATTATCTTGTTACGAACTTCAAGTTCATATTATCTTATTCGAGGATCTAGATGTATAAATGATAATTCATTCCACGTAAATTTTTCTCAACTGTTTATCCTGTCTCCCCATCATGTTAGAAAAACTAACTTTCTTTCTCAATTTTGGGAACCCATCTTTGTGCACTATGGTGTTAATCAAAATATACACCGCACATCAATAATAATAAGAGGAAATTATTTGGTTCCTGACCCTGAACCACTTGTGAGGGTAGAATGTAATATACTTTCGTATATAATGTATATCAAACTGATATAGATAACTTTGTTCTCACAAGCAATAACTTAACTATTAAGTGGAGACACTCAATAAATTATCTTGCTAAACCAGTTGTTGTGATGTAAACCAACTTATCAAGATAAACTATCTTGAATAGAAAATCTGGAAATTACGCTCTAAATTAAATTATTGAGCAAGTTATCTCGCAAACACCAGGTTGCGGGTTAATAATAATCGTACATGTGACCATCTCATTGTTTAACCAAAGAATTAGACCATTTGACTAAAGCTTATTTTTAATATGAACACGAGTTACTGATAATCAAGGAAATGGAAAAAATGAATAACAGACAATATTGCAGAAATAGAAAAGCGGAGCCAGTTATATTCGAGAATCAGATGCCTTTACAAGCTGTATTCCCCTCCCTTATATAGGAGATTCTTATAACGTAAAAATCTTGCTATGGTTGCTCCTTGATGACTAATTATGACATTAATGAGGCGTTACAAAGGATAACGGTAATTGGGGTACGGTTACATAACGTTCGAGTAATTAATTATGGGTCTTTGAATCTGCCCGTAGCTTTGTCTAGATTCATTCTGACCGTGCCTCTCCCATGTTTTGATCAGGTTGAGTTTCCCGTGGCTGATAAGCTCAAGGGTTTACTAAATCGTGCCTCTTTGTACCATACCTCTTCAAAGAATCACATTAAACTGTCGCGTTTTCCTGTGTCCACGTGACTGGCTGAGTTGTCAAAAGCTGGCTTACGTGTGAAACTCTTTTTTACCAATACATATAGTCCTCCCACTTACCATATATTTAACGATTAATATTTGGTAAGTGGATATTCATTTATGGCCGGAATATTTTGCCGCCGCTTTTCCTCGAATCATTGTATCCTTCTCTGCACTATAGGCGTCGTTTGTCACTTCCATTTAATGCTCATACCACGTGTCCTTTTCGGATTGGTTCTGCATTTACTCGGCACCCTTTTGGGCTTTTTGCGGCTGTGCCAGTCCCGAAGTGACATCTTCAATTATGACTTTTCATCATTATTTTTTGTTTTCCCATGTTTGACGGTTGTCCTCAAGTATAAATACCTTTCTCCTTTTCTTTGTTTCCACGAAACACTTTTCTAACTTTGTCTTTTGTAAAGAACCTTCTTCTTGCCTTCATAAACATGTCTTCTTCAAACCAACCCCAGGGAGTAATAGATATTGAAAGTTTAACTCCATCTTCTGCTCCGACTAGGAGTCGGAGGGGTGGTAGACTTAGAAGTCTAGGATCCACCCCTTCGAGGGGCTCCTCTTCTTCTCAGATAGTTCCTTCTCCTTCCACTAGATCTCTAGTTTCTCCAAGGTTTAGGGTTTCTCGGTCTTTGTCTAGAGGTAGAGGCGAACGCCTTCGTGAACCTGGAATCAATGAAATTGTCCCTGCTGAGTTTGTTTTTGCTAGGGATAGTCAAGTTCTTGTAGACCAATTATCTTCTCTTGAAAGTGTCGAAAGATATTCAACCCTTATAACGAAGGATCAGATTTCCCTTGTTCGTAGGGAGTGCTTTTGGAGTTCTGACTTCCCTGTCTATATTCCAAATAATAATCAAAGAATAACGTTTTATAAGACGGGATATTCTTTTGTTTATACATACCCTTTCACTCTAGGATTTAGACCCCCCATTGACCTAGTCATAATTGAGTTCTGCCATTTTTCCATATCTGCTTAGGACAAGTTGGTACGCTTGTGTGGCGAGTTGTCGCATGTCTTAGGAGTTTGGCTTCTTTAGCCTCAGTTCCTTTTACTTTCAACCATCTTATTCATCTCTACTCTCCTACCTTATTTCGTGAAGGGGTTTTCACTCTGACTTCTAGAAGCAAAAGAGTGTTGGTAACCCCTGGAGATGATAAGGATAGAGGTTGGTACCTCCGGTATGTTGATGTACCCACTGTTGGTTTAGTGGTTGCAGAAAATTTTTCCTTCCCTGAGAAGTGGAATCGCGCACGTGAGTATGTTTTAGCTCACATTTATTTACTTTTTCTTGTTTTGACTTGAGATGTTTTATTAACACTGTATTTGTTTCTTCTTCTCCCAAAAATCATGAATACTGTTGAGAATGTCTCCGGTATTCGTGATTGGGTAGAAAAATTATTGTCTGTTGCTCCTTTAGAAGAGAGATCTTGGAAGTACCTCGTTGGGAGGTATAGTTGGCATGTAAACACCCACAGTAAGTGAATCTCTTGTTCTTTCTTCTTTCCTTACTCGAGTATCTTCTTTCTTTGTCGTTTAACTTTATCTCTTTTAATAGGGTTCTCCGCTCGTGGGGTGTCTGCTTCATCTATCCCGAAGATGTATTTGGCTCAGGCCCAAGAAATTATTGTTGGTTCATCTTCCTCGAAGAGGAAGATTGGTGAGTCTCGTTCCGTAGAAGAAGAAGAAGAGGGTGCTTTAGTGCACAGGCCACAGAGAAGGCGGGTGGTTTCAGATGATGAGCTTACACCCTTAACCTTGCATTCCATGTCTGTGATTGAGCCCTCCGTACTTCATGATGTTTCACATTCCCCTATTGATGAGGGTGTTGATCTCGCTCCTGATGATGTCCCTTTGGCTGCTGCCTTTCCTGCTTCTTTGAGAGAAGTTGTCTCGTCTGTTCCTTTGGCTATTTCGACTTCTGCTGTTGCTTTGCCCATAACTCCCCCGACTCTTCAACCCTCCGTGCATGCTGCTTTGCCCGTGGCTTCTCCAGCTTCTCAACCCTTCGTGCCTGTTGTTGTTCCATCTCTGCCTGCTTCCATGCCTTCCGTTAGGGAAGTAGGGTCTTCCAGTAGAGAGATACGGTAGGTGGTAATAGAGGTTCCAGCTGAGGGGACTCTTTTCAAAAAAATGGGTGAGCTCGAAGTGTGGTNTTATGAAGAGGATTTCAAACACGGACCATGAGACAAAAGAGTTGCAGGCCGATGTTGATAATTGGAAAGCACAGTATGATAGCCTAAGGATAGACATGGATTCTTTAGAAGAGGAAAAGAGTACCTTGAAGCGGCAGATGAGACTCATGGCAGCAGAACTGGCAGTAGAGAAGGCTTCTTCCAGTCAAGCTGATAAATACAAGAGTGTTCTGGAGTCTTCGTCCGCTGAGCAGCTGTCCCGTGACTCAGAGGAGATTAGAGACTTGAAAAACTTGTTGGGTAAGAAGGAGGAATACTCAGGCGAGCTCTTGCAATCACTCACTCGTACTCAAGAAGACCTTCATAAGGCTTTAGACAAAGCTCAAACTTTAG
>ML303447.1:0-28520 GCA_005239505.1 Nicotiana paniculata | reverse complement strand
CGGTGAATTTACTTCTCGGATACTTTATATAGCTTGATTAGTTGTCTTTATCAATCATGAACACTCTATCTACCATAAATCTCTCTGAATTAATTATGACAATTTACTAGACGCACTCTCTCAAGTTACGCTACCTAGATTGCATTGCAGTTCACTTTAGATTGCACCCGAGGTATCGTTATCTCTAATCCAACCTCTAAAACCTCGGTTATGACTTTCATCTATACTCCGGGAGTGATGTTGTTCAAACAACTACCTAAATATGCACTCTCTCTCAAGTAGATACATAATAAATAGGCACAACTAATTGATGGCCATTCAATTAACTACAACAAGAACGTAGTTGAACAAATAGAGATTAATAAACCAATAAGAACTATATTAATAACACAATAAGTTCATCCTACAACGGGTTCTACCAAAACCCTAGATTAAAGAAGTTAGCTAAACAATTTCATAAGAATCAAATCTAAACTAACTTGCATAATTAAACTACAAAGTAATGAAGAAAATATGTACAAATTGATGTCTTGCCGTCTGAATCCCTTCTTCGAATCTTCCTTCTAATCTTCAAATATCTCCTCATCTTGTGTTTTTGGGGTCTATTTATATATTTAGGACGAACCCTAAACGTGTAGGAGACTTCTATTTCAACCGGGAAACACTTAAACTCGTCAAAACTCGGAATTGACCGAACTTGGGACCCCGAGCGTTTGGGCTCTAATGCCCCCCTAACGCCAGGGAAGGCCTGGCGTTTGGGCTCTAACGCCCCCCTAATGCCAGGGCAGGCCTCGCTTTAGGGGCCAAACGCCCCTTTAATGCCACGGTGTTCCCTCTTCGCCTCTTAAGCGTATTTTCGACGTATTTGCATCCATTTAGCTTGGTTTCCATCTCCAATTCACCTACACATGAAATAGACTCTATTATGCACATAAAAAGTGTTTTTTTATCATTAACGCACATAAAATGTAAGGCATATAACATATTAAACCATGAATTCTAGCCTCGCATCACTTATGCAACGTGAAGCGCTTGCTGTCAACTAGGCATCGCGGAGTTGTAGTGGTACTGCAGACGTGGTGCATGATGTTTTTCCCTGCGTGTTCGGGCAGACTATTGTTATTATCCTGTGGAAGGGTGTTGTGTCGTTTCAGCTCAGTATCCGTGATTCTTATTATTTTGAGGCTATGCGCAGATTGCTATGATATTCATGCATTCTTATCGCACAATGTTGGTGTTATGGTAGGGTGCATGTTCATGTGTTAAGGCAGTGAACTGTCACGACCCAAACCGATGGGCCGCGACGGGCACCCGGTGCCTTACTCAACCAAGTACCAACATAACATATCTTTCATTTCATACTATCATAGGTAAATGAGCCGGAAACGTTGTCATGAGATAACGAGAATAAACATGAGGGAATACTTTACATAGAACTACCCAACCTGATATAGAAACTTATACATGTGACATACAGGCCTATAAGGTCAACATGATCATTTGTAAACTCAAAACATAGGCCAACAAGGCCATACAATCTTTCACGTACATGACATATGTCTACAAGCCTCTAAGAGTAGATAAATACCATTAGGGTGGGGACAGGGTCCCGCCATACCAATCAATACGTGTCCCAATCATACTGACCAAATAAGCAACTCCGGAGCAAATGGAGCACCAACACCTTCTGCGGAGCTGATAGCCTATTTAGAGGACTGTCAACCTGTCTATCGGGACCTGCGGGCATGAAACGTACGTCCACAGGCAAAAGGGACGTCAACACAAATAATGTACCAAGTATGTAAGGAATAAAAATCAGTAAATATAAGACATGAGAGAAACATGGAGTAAAAGACTCAACATGTAAGTCTGAATAGCTCTGTGAATCATTTAATTTTTATAATGCCATGCATATGCGTATTAATGTCATACCATGCATCGGTATATGTGTACATAGCATCATCAAGCCACTGAGGGCATCCCATCATACCATCTCGGTCACTATGGGCAAATCATCAACGTATACCAGCTGATCAGGTGGTGGTGCGTATATAACGCCATAACCTTTTCCCATATCTCATATACATATAATATACGTGTATATAACTCCATCCGGTCATGGGTCAATGTACATGTATAAATGAATGAAATGCATAAGAAGTACGTTAATAAGATTTCTCGAAATGTCATAAGATCAATACACCTTTGATTAATATCATGAAATAGACTGTATCAACTTGTGCATTTTTTTAAGACCCATGAACAGATGATAGAATAATAGGACACATGTGGAATCAAGAACATAGGCACTTATAACATTTCTATGAATAGAGTCATTTATTAAAGTTGTGCATTTTCTTGTTTCGTTTTTATCATATGGATCATGACAAAAGGAAAAAGAATATAGCCTTAACATGCCTGAGTCAATTCTCTTTACAATGCCTCTAACACATGTCAATTGTGAAAAACACGTAACAGCGGATCGAAGTAGGGAAAAATCTGTATGATATTCTTGAGAAAGATTGTACCGTTCTCTCTAAGAACTGCATTTCGCACTGCTATTACATGATACAATCTCGTATGAATTGATGATTTGACCAATCCAGATTCACGCTTCTTTTTCCTTTCCGTGTTTGTACACTCAACATAGTGTACTTTTAGGGGTAATATTCATATAGAAACTAAATCTCTCACTTGAAAAATATGAACAAAGAAATGGATTTAGGAATTGTTATATCATTTCTTACTTAGTAAATGCATTTCTGTTTGAGTTAGAGATGTCTCATTCTAGTCGGTGTGGGCCCCACTTCATGTGGGGATTTGGCCAACAATTATCTCCTAAAGATGCCACCCTTCACATGAATTAAGAGTCACTTATTACCTACTCCCTTGGCTGCCACGTTGAGGTGTGATCTTTCCAACAAATAATTATCCACCCATTTCTAATTAAATGTTAATCTCTCACTAAAAATCACTAATTAACCAATTATCCACATAATTAAGAATTATCTCAAATTACTTAAAATATTAATCACTTTTAACACACTTTATACACCTTATTATCATGGTCATATGGTACCTTGTATGGTACTAGTCCATAAATATGGGGTATTATAGGTTGGACCATATTTTATCTCAAAATGTCAAACTTCGACGAAACTCATTTTATTCGATTCGCTTACCATTACCCTCTCACTTTCACGAATTTACTTATCACTTGTTTAAAATAGCGTAATACTTATAATCCAAAAATAATCTCATTCCCGAACTTACGTCGATTAACTTACGATGAAACTTTAACATACGAAAATACGGGATGTAACATCTCATTCTGAGCGTTCATCAATTTACCTGTGGCGTACTTTCACGTAAAAAAACATGGGGTGCAACATCATTCCCCCATTTAGAAAATTCTTCCTCGAATGTTGACTGATGCATTTATCATTATCATAAGTTATAGCTCTTGCGAATACTTTAGTACTCTCCTTGCCATTTAGGCAATTGTTCTGTGAGTAAATCCAAAGGCCAGGGCATTCCCCCCTTTAGGCCTCTTTCTCACACCACGACTTGTGGACGGAATTCCTCCAATCTCATAATTTTTGCTACCTTCTATCATGCAGTCTGTACGACTTTGTCCTTGTATGTGCGCCTATGCGACTCTTCTCTCATTTTTCATCCAGCTTTTAGCTAATCTCTAGGCCTCACTTTGTGAACATATACAGAATTATGACATGTTGTACCTCTGGGCGTCTATGGCTTTACTACATCTAAATAGGTCATACTATACCATAACTCTTACGTCGGTTTATTGTTACTGAGGTCTGCCACCAAACTCCAGGTTACTCTCGTTGCTTATTCCTTTAATGCTTCCTCATTACTGTTCATCTTAAGAATGACGGCCTAATCTCATATCATACTTTGTAACTTTTATCCATCCATTGTTGATTCACCTCAATATTGATCTACAATCTACCACTGATAACTTGAAACCTCTTACATATTCACTAGGGCTCACGTTGCATTGAGGAACATTTGAAGTGATTTTCCTGATCCACCTGGGGGCTATACCATACTTCCATAACTGTATTTCATAGAATCCCAATGTGATTCACCTTACATGGGTATTTTAATCCTGTACAATTCATGAAATCACCCCCCCCCCCTTTTTAAATCATTACTCAATCGAAGGCCCAAACATCATCCTTTATCAATCACAATTACACCCTTATTCCACCACCAGAGCAGCATTCCATCTCTTTTAAATGCTATTAGTCTTAGACTTATTTGAGTTCATTCAAGCTATACTGAACTTTCTATAACTTAGAGAAATCATTAGCTCTCTTGTTTTTTTGTGCTTAATCCCGAGGACTGCCATTCTCGTCACCTGCTCACTTGCCTTTCCTTATCCTTACTCATATCTTCCTAAAACCTTGTCGCTTTACCATACTTTATCTTGCGAACTACACATATCCATTTATACTACTCACGGTCTTCCTTTAACTTGCTTGCACCATATATTTTCTTATGTTATTTCTAGAACATCAAGCGAGACATCACATTGTCTCAAACTCTTCTTTACTCTTTTAACTAGACTTCTCGATACCTAGAAATCATAGGCTGGAAGATATGCCACTAGTGACACCGCTATCATTCCTGGATACTGAATCCCAACGCTTCTAGCCCTCTATCTAAAGTATGGATTATTCACAACTTTCTGCACCTGAGTATCTCGTACGTTGTTCACATTTACCTTAATTACCTTAAAATCTTGCATCGTATCTTCTATCTCTTTAATAACCTCCCTTCCACATAGGTATAATTCTCATCCACAACTTGAAGCTTTATTATACTATTTGCACCTCTGGTGCATACACAATCCGGTGGGAGCTTCATACTGACTTCTTATGAGGCTGGTACTCTTCTAACTGGATTTACTGAAGGGTCATTATAGAATATGGTTGTTTTACTCTTTATTGCACCTCTGATATTAAGAGTGATCCTGCAATGTTCTCAATCACCATTTCTAAAATTTTCTGGGTCCAATAATCAAACTCCTGATTTATTTAGTTGATGTAACTCTTTAGTTTCCTCTTCCTTCTGATTAGCCTTTATGTAGGCTTAAGCTATCTTCTGATCTGCGGCTCCTGGTATTAGTTATTACTTTAGCCTTTAATGGGAACTATGAAATATCCAATGATACAATCTTCTAACAATTCAATCCTTTGTCTATGACTTGGACTCAATTCTTTCTTTTAACTTTTACCGGAGTCTTCTATGGCAGTATGATTGTCAACATATATGCTGCATGGACAATACTCCAAAATCTTAAGTGCGTTCATAACGTAACTAACTCTGGATCATTGATCGACTAAGTCCTTTTGTTCCTTCTCAGTTTTCTTTAAACGTAAGATATTACTTTTCCTGGTCTTCATGCCCCTTGTTGAGTGCATACTTAGCTTATCTTAGTTCCCACGCATGCCAGAATTTTTTTAGTGCAACTCATATGATCTCGAATATTACTTTTGATTTTTACTTTCCGTTCATCAGCCACGGTAGACGCCACTTTCTTATGGAGTGCATACAATGTTGTAGTGAGACTTTTTTTTACATGACCATTTCTCCTTCAAGTTACTATGTTTAGGTTGAGGCCTTCTTCCTTATTTCCTCAGCTAGTATTTCATTGTAGTACTTAGGGAAGACCCTCTAACTTTTGTAAAGCTGCGAGTTTATTACATAATATTCCCGATAGATTTTTTGATGTTCGTACTCACCTATAATTATCCTTAGTTACTTACCTCCAAACTCATGTTCTCGTACGGTTTCTTCTAAACTGAGGTTTTGACTGTCTTCCCAGTGGGACTCTCTTTTATTTCCCTAACACCCATACAATACCTTTAACTACCCTAACTCCTATCTGAATATTTCTCAAGAATCATGATGTCATATCTGCAAGGCTGAATTCACTGTATTGGGTTTTACTATGTTTATCTCGCACGATCTATTGATTTGTCTGTAACCTCTTGTCTAGCCATGACTAGGATCTTCCTGAATCAACAACTAGCTACTCGTTGGCCCATTCTCATATCAATATTCTGCGTAATCTTTCTTGGGTTATTTCCTTTGTCTCTGGCTCCTTATCTATCAATAATATCTCGGGCAGGAACCCTTACTTCCTCTCCTTGACGTCGTGTTTGCATAATGTTCTGGAATCGTAGCATATATGTAGGATTTGAATAAGTGCAATCTTATCCCTTTCTCATTTTTATCGCATTCTTCCTTTTATCATTCCATAGTTACTAGAACTTTGACTTAATGCCACATTACTCCATATTCCCCTCCCCCTTTTGGGGAGTACTAAGATTTAGAGCTACGATGATCTACCTATAGATGTTTTACCTCTTCATCTTTGCTGTCTTTTTACATTATCCATGACCCTTACTCGCCTTGCGGTAATCCTTCTGTACCAAGGATAAAAAAACTCCTTACTCACGAGGGTGACACTTAGTGTAACTGGCACACATAGTCCCTTAAGCTTAGCTTTGCTCACATTGCTTGCTTTAGGGAAGAATTTTCCTGAATGACCTTTAAAGGTTATTCTTCTGTCGTCCATTCTATTATTGCAAGAACGCAATTAAAATCCTCATGATGCTGACTATTATCAAATCACTCAATCTCTAATTCATGTTTAGTTTATCTTGTTCACCAGCCCATACTGATTCTATTACTCTGGGGTCTAACTTTTCCTTCTGGTAATCATGTTAAAATCATGGACTTATTTCTCGAAGTGAGGATATGACTTTATGGCCTATACACTTTTGTTGCCTCACGGCCTGTCACCTCTTCTCTTTTCCTTCCCTTGACTGTAGACTATGTAATATTGTTATATTTTGATCTACCGTTGTCATCCATATATCATATCATACTCATAATGCTTCATTAACTCTCTTCTTATTTCCCGCTAACATTTTTATCTATTACTTTATTCTAAAAACTTCAACAAGACATTCTTTTGCTTTTAGCTCCCCTTGCTCCATCCACTGGCTCTTCGGGTTGCCTCACATTCTCTCTCTACTGGGGATGGGAGCCATACTAAGGTAATATTTGTCCTTTCCAGGCTTCCAGTGCCTATCTTTGTATTTTTTTTTTGGAACATTCTAGTATTCTTACCTAGTTATAATATTCTAAAGTGCACCAGCTGGTTGTCTCAAAAAAACCATTCACCATTTTGGGTTACTCTAACCCCCAGCCAAATCCTGATATTCCGTCCTTCTCTTAAACCATATCTGTTAGCTCCCATAGAGCATGACTGAGATAGGTGTGGCCGATTGTACATACCTTTGTTACTGTAAAAGGTAACTCAAAATGCTTATATTTCTCTACTTGGTTTGTAAATACTGATAATTTTCATTAACTGGGTGCCTCGTACCCTTCTTCACCTTGCTTCTTTTACTTATTGAAACTTGTATCTAGCTTCTCATTGATTCTCACCATATTGATGGATAGATATTCTTTCCTTAAGGCTCCTTATCAAGAATCTTACATGTCTTAGTACACACATGATCTGTTGAAGAACTCACATTTACTCATCATAAGCATGATGCAAAATCGAGTTCCTCTGACTTAACTCTTCCACAGCCACATTCAATCTCTTACCAACTGTCTTTTGGATGTAGGTATCGTCTTATAACGAATAAAATAGAAAATTCTTACAACTGAGCTCTACCACACGATCTAGAGTAAGAAGAAAGAGTGACAGTCCTAAATGCCCTGTAGCCTCTTGCTTATAAGTGTGGTGCACAACACACCCATAAACAAAACTCTACTAGACATGGCATGTAGACTCCCATGGACAGAACTGCTCTGATACCACTTTTATCACGACCCAAAACGATGAGTACCGACGGGCACACAGTGCCTTACTAAATCGAGCACCAACATAATGTATCTTTCATGTCATACTATCATAGGTAAATGATCCGGAAGGCAGTCATGAGATATCTTGAATAAACATGAGGGAATACTCGGCATAGAACAACCCAACCCAATATAGAAACTTATACATGTGACATACGGGCCTATAAGGCCAACATGATCATTTGTAAACTCAAAACATAGGCCGACAAGGCCGTACAATCTTTCACGTACATGACATATGTCTACAAGCCTCTAAGAGTAGATAAATACCATAAATGTAGGGACAGGGCCCTCCGTACCAATCAATACGTGTCCCAATTATACTGACTAAATAAGCAACTCCGGAGCAAATGGAGTGCACCAACACCTTTCGCAGAGCTGATATCCTACTTGGAAGACTCCCAACCTGTCTATCGGGACCTGCAAGAATGAAATGCAGCATCCCCAGGCAAAAAGGACGTCATTACAAATAATGTACCGAGTATGTAAGGAATGAAAATCAGTAAATAATAGAGATGGGAGAAACATAGAGTAAAAGACTCAACATGTAAGTTTGAATAGCTTTGTGAATCATTTAATATTTATAATTCCATGAATATGCATATAAATATCATACCATGCATAGGTATATGCGTACATAACATCATCAAGCCTCTGAGGGCATCCCATCATATCATCAAGGCCACTGTGGGCAAATCATCAATGTATAAGCTGATCAGGTGGTGATGCGTATATAACGCCATAACCTTTTTCCATATCACATATACATATAATATACGCGTATATAACGCCATCTGGTCATGAGTCAATGTACATGTATAAATGAATGAAATTCATAAGAAGTACGTTGATAAGATTTCTCGGAATGTAATAAGATCAATACACCTTTGATTAATATCATGAAATAGACTTTATCAACTTACGCATTTTCCGAGACCCGTGAATAGATGATAGAATAATATGACACATGGGGAATCAAGAACATAGGCACCTCTAGCATTCCTATGAATAGAGTCATTTATGAAAGTTGAGCATTTGCTCATTTCATTTGTAACATATTGATCATGCCAAAAGGAAAAAAGGATAGCCTTAACATACCTGAGTTGATTCTCTTGACAATCTATCTAACATATTATGACAAAACACGTAATGGCAGATCGAAGTAGGGAAAAATCCGTGTGATATTCTTGAGAAGTATTTTACCGGGCTCTCTTAGATTTGCATCTCGCGCTTCTATAACATGATACAATCTCGTATGAATTGTTGATATGACCAATCCAAATTCGTGCTTCTTTTTCCTTTCCGTGTTTGTACACTCGACATAGTGTACTTTTAGGGGTACTATTCATATAGAAACTAAATCTCTCACTTGGAAAAGATGAACAAAGAAATGTCTTTAGGAAATGCTATATCATCCGTTATTTAGTAAATGCATTTCTCTTTGAATTAGATAAGTCTCATCCTAGTGGGTGTAGGACCCACTTCATGTGGTGATTTGGCCAACAATTATGTCCTAAAGATGCCACCTTTCATATGAATTAAGAGTCACTTATTACCTACTACCTTGGCTTCCACATTGAGCTGTGATCTTTCCAAAAAATAATTATCCACCCATTTCTAATTACATGTTAATCTCCCACTAAGAATCACTAATTAACCAATTATCCATATAATTAAGAATTATCTCCAATTACTTAAAATATTAATCACTTTTAATACACTTTATACACCTTACTATCATGGTCATGTGGTACCTTGTACGGCACTAGTCCATAAATATGGGGTATTATATCTTGAACCGTATTTTATCTTAAAATGTCAAACTTTGACGAAACTCATTTTCTTTGATTCACTTACCATTACCCTCTCACCTTCACGAATTTACTTATCACTTGATTGACATAGTGTAATACTTCTAATCCTAAAATAATCTCATTCCCGAACTTATGTCGATTAACTTACAACGAAAATTTAATGTACAAAAAAACGGGTTGTAACATCTCATTTCCGTGCTTTCATCAATTTACTTATGGCATACTTTCATGTACGAAAACATGGGATGTAACAGGAACGAATTGAAAGGGGGATTTATCAGTGCATGATTTAAGGTTAGGCAGTTAATTATAGCGGAGGAAAGGCAATCGGAGTGTAGATGTTTACGCTTTGGTTCATGGAGTAACGAGACTTGATATTTTCTAACGTGGTAGAATTCTCATTTGTGATGTGGTGTCATCGTCCATGTCGAACGCATTGAGGCTCAACAGTGTTATGGTCTTCTTGATTTGCCTTCGGGGCAGGGTGTTGTGAACTGGTGCCTGAAAAGCAGTTGTTAGAGATGGCAGTGTATGGTGGTTTCATAATGGAATCGACGTTTCTAATGTAGATGGATCGCGAAAGAGGCTTAGAGTTAGTAGAAAAAATTTATTAGTCCAGGTGCTACAGGTATAGTTTTTGATTTGAGGCAGCAATTGGACAGCAAATAATGAGGAAGGGCATGTGGGAGCTGTCTTGCGGTGGTTGAATTACTAGTAGGTCAAAGTATGAAGAGCAAAGTTCAAGGAGATGCTTAAAGGAGATAGCTTAACCGAAGTGGGAGTGGCAGAGTAGCATATGGATTCTGTGGAAGGAAAGCCACTTGCCTTGAGAAAGTTTTAGGAAGATTTGGGAATCGTGATGGAAGGTGATTCAGTCTATGGAATTTATTTGGAATGGTAGATATTGTGCTGAGGAATGTTGAATATGATGGAAAGAAGTTTGCTTGGAGTGTCTAGGGGTGTAAAAGCTTGATTGTCGTTATGGGATGCGACGTGACTTCGAGTTTGGAATGTGTTGTCGGACTAAGTTAATGTCATTGGGGAATGAACAGACTTGAATATCTGGTGGGCAAGCATAGGCTTGGGAAGGTTTGCCGGTTTCGTAGTAGTTGTGCCCAGTGCAACGTCGTTGGAAGATGTCGGTTGGAATTCCACATGGGGGTTATCTCCTGTGAACGAGTTAGCGGTTGCGTATTTTTTTGATGAGTTTTCTACGAAGAGTTCTACTTACTACCGGCAGAAGGTCGAATACGCGATTGTGGTTGATGATTCAGAATGTTCATGAAAATTGTAACAAGAGACTACGAGAAATTTGGCGGGTTGGCGGTGCGAAATTATGGTAATTGAGAAGGAGGAGTCTTTTCGGGTTCTACATTATGTGATGGTAGATTAAAGCTAAGTGGGGGAGCCCATCATCTACGATTGGATTGCGTGATTGTCTGCTTGTGTGGTTTCTAGTTATCAGTGCATTAGTGGATTAGTATGACTAAGAAAGGAAAACATCACGAGTAATGTAAGCAAGGAACTTGATAAATGTGCGCTATATTTCTCCTTATCGATTCATGTGAAAGTTTTGGGAAGACTCATAGTTTATGCTTCTTGTGGATGTGATTTACAAGGAAAGGAAATCCAGTCGGTTGCTTCTTCGAGAGGACGTTCATGTACTAACTGAGCATTGGAATTTGGTCATATTCCTGACCAGGTCAGAGTGGGTGACTCTCAACAACGGTCCTAGTGGGTTCAAGAATTAAAGTGCAGTGCTTATGGATTTCGGGTCCATTGTGTGGTTAAGGATTAAGTTCGTGCAGTGGATTATGAAAGGGTCTTAGAGTGTTCTATGTTATCATTGGGTATGCGGTGCAGTATTGGAGAAATGAGAGAAAACAACTTCGGATTTGTTGAGGGTCTTTCATAATGGGTGTACCAGTTGGAAATGTTATTGTGCACATAAGGAGGGTATGAGATGGTTCATGGGTATCGAGACGATGAGTCTTATGGATTGGAGATATTATTATTTCTAAGGCAAGTAAATAGTAGATTAGAAGAAGTTGGTTTGATTAGTATGGGTTGAATCATCATGATTGTGGCAATGATTAGTTCTTTCGGCGTGTGAAGTTATACGTGTGGTTGGTGGTTGTACGTGCGGGCTTGAAAGCTACCATAACTTGATGAATATGGGAGGTATTTGATTCAAATGGCCTTGTTGTGTAAATGGATTCCAAAATAGTTATGGCGGTCTAGATAACAACTTGAGGTTTGTATTTTCTGCAGTTGGAAATTCAGTTGCGTGTTGCAATGGTTCTTCTGAGATGAATTAAGCAAAAGGTTTCTAGCCAATGAAATGCTTATTCTACTAGTAGTTCAGGGGTTATGATGAATTCTTGTACTCTCGTACAGCGGCATGATAGGTGCAGTGAGCGGCACAGGAATTAGAAATTGAGGATCAAGGTTGCGGTTCGGTATTGACAAGAATGTCACGAGCTCGGATGAGCAGGGAAGTATTCTTATGTTCAGAGTAAATGGAGTTCTGTGGAAGAAGCCTTGCGTATCGATTTGCCAATTCCTTATGTTCATTACAGAATTGGTACGGTTGGAGGTGTGGATGTGTAGACCTTGTTACCTGGTGCAGAAGGTCGTGGGAGTATAACCCACGGGACGATGGTATAAGTGCGACATGTCAATCACTTGATTGTGAAGGATTGCAACCAAGAACGGAGATTCTAGTACTGTCACTAATGTGAGAGTTAATGCATGAGCGGCGCTCTATTCGGTTGGTTGTGAACTGTGGAAGTTTGTTCCGTATCGGACGACTGCTCGTGTGTGTTATGAATAGGGCCATTGTGGATCCTTGAAAGGTTATTGGCCCAGTATGGTATGATCAAATGTAGTTTGAGGTCCGTTGGTGGGTCTAATGTGAATGAGTGCTCTACGTCAGGTCGGATATGTTCATTCGTCATAGCATTTCCTATAGAGGAGCAGTTGGGCATTGGATGTTATTCACGTCATCAGCTATTCCATGTAATACTCTATTGTGCTATGTGGGTTGTGAGACGGCTTGATTATCTGCACATATGTTGTGGTCCTGTGTAGCTTGTGGTGTTATACGAGCAGGATGGCTCTTGAGATGCAGATCATTTATCGCACCTTAGTTGTGCTTGGATTTTATAGCATATGGCGCTATCCGTCTCCCCAGGATTGTATTTTTGCACTTGGCGTTCTTGTGGTTGATATTCGGTATTTCGTAGGTATAAGCATTATGACTTGATTGGTATTTTCATATTTATTGTTATGTGTGTATCGGATGGCACACCTCCAGGGGTATGTTGTTTGTATCGGGTTGCACGCCGCAATGGTATCATGTGTGGATCGGGTTGCATGCCGCAACAACGAGATGTTGA
Organism: Nicotiana paniculata; assembly: GCA_005239505.1. NCBI lineage: Eukaryota > Viridiplantae > Streptophyta > Magnoliopsida > Solanales > Solanaceae > Nicotiana > Nicotiana paniculata. The sequence continues at coordinate 15,394 of ML303447.1, read as the reverse complement.
GTATGATTCCCTTTGTCTATCCCATACTTAAACGTTGCTCATCCTCGAGCAATCAAACTACACTTTATATAGACACGGCCTTTTTAAACAATTCTCCTAACTCCTCACACCATGAATCTTTAAAATAGACTAAGCACAAGAGTATAACATTTTCACCTCAAGATTTGACTTACAAGTACCATGTATTATTCACAACTCACTCACTTACTCTAACACAGAGGTCAATGACATTACCTTTTCTTCATGAATCAAGTTCCCTCACACAACAAAAGAGATTAATTCCACACACAATAAAATTTAAGAACAATTAGGAACTCAAGATAGAAAAAATTCACTCACTCTCAGAAATAACATTCATATGCCACAAAAGATGCACCATAGGCTTGCCCATAATGTATTACTCTACTAATTGAGCTCATTCAGTCTAGGATCAAGTAGGACTTTAATTGGTTGTAATGTAGGCTGCGGGTCGGGTAGGATACATTTGGATATAAGAGTGACTACACCTCCCTAAGCACTTTAATACATATACTTTAACATTCAAACCCCATACCTATGTCAAACCATAACTCCACCTTCACATCAATGCATATTAACTCCATACTTCTTTAAGCACAATTACATCAAGAGACACCACTATCAAGTAATATTTCTCACAGCAATACGACTATTTTTTTTTTTTTCAGTTCAAGTGGCTCTTACTTTTTCAAAATAGTGCACTTTCTCCTTATTTTCATTAGTTCCACTCAAAAGCCAAACCAACCACCCCCACACTTTGACTTTTACAAAGTTCATAACAATTCAAGTGCTCATGAGAGATTAAAAGGTTCAAATAGATGGTTAATTCAAACAAATGGGTAAGGCTTTTAATGTGGTTATCAAAGAAACAGGATTACAGGCTCAAAGGGGTTAACTACGTTACATAACAATTAGGCGGGTAAACTATATATATCTGGCTCAACAAAGAAACTCCTATATCACTTTCAATACCAAACAAAACTACTATTTTTCTTTGCAAACACACATGGCAAGTTCTAGGCATCAAATGCAATGCATAAAATAATCCACAAACCTCACACACACATGGCACCTAACTCACTCAGGATTGGTTTCATCGAGACACTCTAGTCAAAGCAGTTAAGCAAATTTAATATCATACAATTTAAGGTACTTATACAAGAGTCAAAAACTGAGCCTAAGCGTCACAACCAAAGTACTCACTATTCTCAAGGCATAACAAAGTCAAGAGATATTGCTTCAATTTAATTCATATCACAAATCCTACTCAAAAAAATAAAACTACCTACACCCGTTTCTAACAAAAACCTTGGAAAAGAACCGCGGCACAAAGAAAAACAAAGGGGGAATTACTACACTACCTATAAAGAAAATCTTTTTGTCCTTTTTCTTTAGACTTAAATCCCTCAAGAAAACTGTCTAGGAAATCCGTTGTCAGGAAGAGTCCAATTTTTCTACTTTTTTTTTGTTTTTTAATCCAATTTTCTTTTCTCGATTTTCATAGCTACTAAAATACTACACAACTACTAAAACAAAAATAAGAAGTTAACATTAGTCTATATCCTACTACTAACTATCTTTAGAGAATTCTCCCACCCCACACTTAAAAGAGTACAGCATCCCCAATGTACAAATAAAGCAAAACAATAACAAGGGTGGACAAGAAACTCTCTGAAAGGCCAAAGGCCAAAGCAATAGCGTCTCACGGGTACTCAGACTTCCCCCAGGCATGGTTCTTTGTGTGGACACCCCACACTTAGTTCTCACCTTTTCGCTCGTTTTTGGAACTCTTTTAATGGATTTGCTTCCTATGCTCATAATCCTATAAAACAAAAACAACACTACGAAGATACAAAAAGAAAATAAACAAAATTAAATAAAAATAAATAAAAGAAGTAAAGATGGGTTGCCTCCCAGCAAGCGCCTGATGTTACCCCCCATAGTTTCCTATATGAAAGTACGTCGTAAGTCAATTGACATAAGCTATGAAATGAGATCATATCTCAAAGTACAAAAAGTAATTTAATCATGTTACCATGGAGGTTGCAAATATTTAAGATCATGGACTGCAAGTACCAAGAGGGTTGGAAGGCTTGGAAGCTAAACAAATTGAAGAAAATAAGTTTCGTCGAAAGTCGACAAGATGAGAATGTTATAACATGTACTTTTGGGGTGAGACTAGGGTGCTCAAAATGATAAGGAGGTTATGTTATGAGTTTCATTATAGTCGTGTGTTATGGTTTGAATTCAAGCGATTTGTGGAGCAAAAGTTGGTAAAGATCATCAGAAGTTACATTCATAACTATGCTGAAATTTAGGTCAAATATAGATGAGCTTTTCTCTCGATATACTTGAAATTAAGGGACAATATACCTACCAAATTGAAGATCTACGATTCTATTTTCTAAATCATTAATACGTTCATCGATATGACATAGAAGTAGAGAGATATTTGCATTTTTGCGAGACTGTGCAGACATCATAAGTGACAAGTAGGTGTGTCACTAAAGCTTTTTGAGCAATACATTTAGTGTGTAATTTGATGTCCTACTGGGACATATTATATATCAAATTGAAGGTCTTGTAATATAATTTCTAACGTTCTTAACCGTTCATTCATAAGACATCCGGATAAAAAGATATAAGCGTCGGAAGATGGGCCAATGGGAGGGTGCCAAGCTAGCACCTCTTTGACTTTTCAAAAGTTTATACATTGGTTTTAGCTCGTCTTTATCTTCACTTTTACATAGAGCCCAACCAGAGAACACCATAAGAACCTATCTTAAGCTCTCCTCAAGGGTTTCAAAGAGGATTAATATCCGGTGCACGAAATCAAGAAGCGATAACACGAGAACGATCCCTACGATGTAAGTATCGCTATATCGCCTCTCATTTTCTTTGTAGTTTGAGTTTTGGAAGGTACCTCATAGTTAAGAAAACGTCTAATTTCTATATTAAAGCTTTAAATATCAATTAAAGTTGATAAATTTATTTTATAATAGTTAGAACTCACGGAATGGTGATCGGAAGCTGTGAGTTCAAGTTATTCGATTTGTAGTGGACTGTTTTTGTGGGCTGTTTCGTGTTTCTTTTGGGATGTCTATTTGATGATGTTTTATGGAGTTTTGTAGGATAAACTTTGTTTATAAACACCACATAATGATGGAATGTTTTTCTGGTCATTCGTCATTATATGTTTAGGTTGTTTGACACTACTTTTGTTGTCGTTTTATGTATGAAGTGATTAGGGTGTGTGGATTGTTTTATGATATATTGTGGTGGATAAGGTTGGGAAATAATGCATACATGTTTTTATTGTTTTGTTCTTGGATTTTTTGGTATATGGTATTGGAGGAGGGCCTTGTTACAGGGGAGATGCTGCCCAAATTTATGTAAACGAGCTACTAGCTTAAGTTACAGACTTAGCCTTTGCTCAACACTGATTTTGAATCTCCTTATGCTATGATAGATTGAGTTGACTTTGTTAAAGAGTTGCTTGGAAGGTATTAAGGACTCAACTTGGTTAAGGTATGTTATGGAACTTCCTTCATTCTTTTGGCATGATCTAAAGTGAAACGAACGTAAACGATACGCTATTTCATAATGAATCTACCCCTAGAAAATAAGGTTGTCCATGTTGTTCTTTCCTTACTAAGTTATTCTAAGAAAGTATGTATGATCCTTTAATCCTAGTGAAGTTCATATTTATGTTATGATGTCCATAATGTTAATCGAAGGTGCAATGACATTAAGTCACTCCGGAAGGTTTAGAACGTGATTTCATGAGTCTAGCATGCAGTATATATGGTATCAATTTTAATCTACTGAGCCACGCTATAGTCGTTCGGGTATGGAATCTATTTTGCAACCACTGATCATTTGGGTTTACCGAGCTCCACGTGATCGGGTATGATTCTACCGAGCCTTATGATGGCCGGGTATGTTTTTACCGAGTCCTCTTCGAGGCCGGGTACGATGTAAGGATGATGATGCCCACAGAGGCGGATGTTTTTAAAAGATTATGTATATATATGTATCACGCATTTCATGTCACTATCTCTCAGAGGCACTCAGATGCTACATGTTGTATCTCCTATATATCTATTTACATTATTGTTCTTATTTATGTTTTTCAGCCTTACATACTCGGTAATTTATTCGTATTGATGTCCCTTTTGCATGGGGACACTGCATTTCAGGCCCGCAGGTCTCGATAGACAGGTTGAGAGTCCTTTTTGTAGGCTATCAGCTCAGCGGAAGGTGTTGGTGCACTCTAGTTTCTCCGGAGTTTCCTATTTGGTCAATATGATTTGGACATGTATTGATTGGTATGGAGGGGCCTTGTCCCAACCTTTATGATGTTTATGTACTCTTAGAGGCTTGTAGACAGATGTCAGGTATATAGATACTTGTATGTCCTTGTCGGCCTATGTTTTGAGTTTACAAATGATCATGTCAGCCTTATGGGCCCGTATATCACATGTATAAGTTTCTATTTCATGTTGGGTCGTCCTATGTCTAGCATTTCCTTATGTATTACTTTGTTTATGTCATGATGACCCTTTTGGCACATTTACCCATGATAGTACGATAAGAAAGATATGTTACATTGGTACTCGGTTGAGTAAAGTACTGGGTTCCCGTCACAGCCATCCGGTTTGGGTCGTGGCAAAAGTGGTACTAGAGCAGTTCTGTCCTAGGCATGTCTACAAGTCGTGTCTAGTAGAGTCTTGTTTATGGGTGTGTTGTGCACCACACTTATAAGCAGGAGGTTACATGGCATTTAGGATTGTCACTCTTTCTTCTTTCTCTAGATCTTGTGGTAGAGCTCAGTTGTAAGAATTCAAATTCCTAAATTCTACTTTATTCATAATAAAACGATACCTACATCCACAAAGGCAGTTGGTAAAAGATTGAATGTGGCTGTGGAAGACTTAAGTCAGCGGAACTCAATTTTGCATCATGATTATGATGAGTAAATGTGAGGTGTTGGGCAGATTATGTGTGTCTAAGACGTGTAAGTTTCTTGATAAGGAGCTCTAAGGCAAGAATATCTATCCACGCATATGGTAAAAAGAAATAAGAGAATCAGAAGGTAGATACGAGTTTTAGCAAGTAACAAAAGCAAGATGAAGAAGGGTACGAGGTACCTAGTTAATAAAGATTATCAGTATTTACAATTGAGGCAGAGAAATATAAGTATTCTGAGTTACCTTCCACAATAATAGAGGTATGTACAATTGTCCACACCCATCTCAGTTATACCATATGGGAGCTAACATATATAGTTTAAGAGCAGGATGGGATATCAGGATCCCACTGGGGCTAGAGTAACCCAAAATTGTGGATGAATTGTTATCATTATCTAACATTTTTGAAGGGTAGTGCAGAACATGGTAATAGTTCTCACTGTGAGATAGCCAGATGGTGCACTCTAGAATAATACAATCGAATATGAATACTAGAATGTTCGGAAAGTTCAGAAGATAGGCACTGGAATCCTAGAAGGGATAAATATTTACCTTAGTGTGACTCCAGCCCCTGATAAGAAAAAAGAGAATGTTAGGCGTCCCGAAGAGCCAGTGAGATGAAGCAGGGGGAGCTAAAAGTGAAGAACATTTTGTTGAAGTCTTCAGAATAAGGTGATAGACATAAATATTAGCAGGAGAATAAGAAGAGAGTAAATGAATCATTATGAGTAAGATGTGATAAATGAGTGATAACGGTAAATCAAAATATGACAGGATGATAGAGTCTATAGTCAAGTAAAGGAAAAGACAAGAGGATACATGCCTTGAACAATAAAAGTATAAGCCCTAAAGTCATATCCTCATTTTGAGAAATCAATTGTTGAGTCCAACGTGATTACCAGAAGGAAAAGTTAGACCCCCGAGTAATAGAAATTAGTATGGTATAGTAAACAAGAAAAAAAATCGAATATGAATTAGGGATCGAAGGAATTGGTAATAGTCGGCATCATTTCAGAGATCGTGTTTCGACAATAATAGGATGTACAATAGAAGAATAACCTTTAAAGGTATTCACGAAGACGCTTCCCTAAAGTAAGAACTATGAGCAGACTTAAGCTTAAGGGACTAAATGTAACAGTTACACAAGGTGTGTCCCTTGTGCGTAAGAAATTCAATTATCCCTGGTGTAGAAGGGTTACCACAAGGCGAGTAATATGTCAGTGAAGATGTGAAAAAAAATGTCAAAGATGAAGAGGTAACTATGGAATGGTAAAGGAAGAATGCGGTAAAAAGGTGAAAGGAATGAGATTGCATTTATTCAGGTCCTACAGATATAATATGACTCCATAACATTATGCAAGCATGATGATCACGCTCAACTATGTCTTGTAGAAGACTAAGCGGGCGTTGCAAATATAATCCGGGGTATTACGCCCAGAGTCGATCCCACAAGGAATTTACGTATCAATTGAATCTATAAAATACTAATATGTTGTTTAATCAAGTTTCTCAAGATTTTTTAATATCAATTTGTGTTGTTTAACTAATTATACTAACAATAATAATTAACTAGAAATTAAATAACAATATAATGTAAACGATGATAAAGAAGGGTCTACGGTTATGGTTTCCGCCGTTGGTGAATTCTTCCTTGGATATTTCTTATAGTTTAATTGGCTATCTCTATCAATCCTGAACGCTCTAACTATCATAAATCTCTCTCAAGTAATTATGATAATTTACTAGATGCACTCTTTCAAGTTACACTAGCTAGATCGCAATACAGTTCACTTTAGATTGCACCCGAGGTATCGTTATCTCTAAACTAACCTCTAAACCCTCGGTTATGACTTTCGTCTATACTCCGGGAGTGGTGTTGTTCAAAAAAGNGGTGTTTTCTTGTTGAATCCTTCCGAATCTCCTCCGTCCTCCCCAAGTTGTGTTGTTTGGTGTCTATTTATATGTTTAGGGAGAACCCTAACCATGTAGGAGACTTCTATTTCAACCGGGAAACACTTAAACTCGTCAAAACTCGGATTTGGCCGAACTGGGAACCCCGGGCGTTTGGACCCTAAGGCCTGGCTAACGCCAGGCTAGGGCTGGCGTTTCAGCCCTAAGGCCTGGCTAACGCTAGGTAGGGTCAGGCTGTAGGGCTTTATCGCCCGGCTATCGCTCGGGTGTCTCCTTTCGCGTATTTTTCGACGTATTTTCATCCCTTTAGCTCCGTTTCCATCTCCAATTCACCTACACATAAAATAAACTCCATTAAGCACATAACAAGTGTATTTTTATCATTAATTCACCTCAAATGTACGGTATATCACATGTTAAACTATGCATTCTAGCCTCGCATCACATGACTCCGGGGAGAATCAATAAGGGTTTCGCACTCGATGATATTGATAATTAAGTAGGAATGAACACTTGATACATAAGAATCCCGTACGAGGGGTAAGTTAAGACAAATGACATAACCTAATAGGCGTTACATAAAATACAGATATGAGAGTGGACCAGCGGGTAGTCTGTAGTTGATTCAGGAAGAGCCTAGTTATGGCTAAATAGGAGGATACAGACAAATCAGTACATCATGCAAGATAAACGTAGTGAAACCCAGCATAGGAATTAAGTCTCTCAGATACGACATTGTAATCCTCGAGAAATATTTAGATAGGAGTTGTGGTAGTAGAAGGTACAATATAAGTGTTACAGAAATAAAAGAGAGTGACACTAGGGAGACAGCTGAAATTTCAATTCAGAAGCAACCTACGAGCACAAGGACACAAAGGTAAGTAACTAAGGATAATGATAGGCGAGTAAGAACATCAGAAATATCGTAGGGTATACAATGTAATAAGCTCGCAACTTTACAAGAGTCAGAGGGTCTTCCCTAAGCACTACAACGAAAGACTAGGTGAGGAAATAAGGAAGAATACTTCAAAATAAGCATAGTGACCTAATGAAGAAATGGTATTGTAACAGCAGTCTCACTATAATATTGTATGCACTCCATAAGAAAGTGGCACCTATCGTGGCTAATGAACGGGAAGAAAAAAAAATATCAAGAGTTGATAATTGAGATCATATGAGTTATAGGGAACTCCAGTATTTGTGGGCACTAAGATAAGCCAAGTATCCATGCAGCAAGTGGCAGAATGACCATGAAAAATAATTGCTTACCTTTAAAGACAACTGAGAAGGCATGAAGGAAATCTATGATGCTAGCATGTTAAAAGGAAGGTTGCGAGTAGTATAAATAGATATGCGTAGGTCTCAAGCTAAAGTATGGTAGAGCAACAAGGTTTTAGCTGGACAGAAGTAAGGATAAGAAAAAGTGAGTGAGAAGGTGACGAGAATAGGTAAGTCCTCGGGATTAAAGCCATCACAACAAGAGAGATGATGGTTTCCATAAAGTCATAAAAAGCTCAGTATAGCATGAGTGAACTCAAAGGAGTTTAAAACTAGGAGCATTTAGAAGAGATGGAATGCTACCTGGGTAGTAAAGTAAGGGTGTAATTGTGATAGACTATAAGAGGATGACATTTAGGCCTTTGATTGAGTAATGATTTTGAGAACAGGGATTTCATGAACTGCATGGGATTATAATACCCCCTTAAGATGAATCACGTTATGATGTTATGAAATACGGTTATTGAAGTATAGTATCATTCCTAGGTGGATCAAGAAAATCACTTCAAATGTTCACCGATGCAACGTTAGCCCTAGTGATAATGTATTACATGAGATATTTCAAGTTATCAGTAGTAGATTATGGATCAACATTAAGGTGAATCAACAATGGATGGATAAAAGTTCCAAAGTATGAGATGAGATTAGGCTGTCATTCTTATATGAACAGTAAAGAGGAAGCATTAAACGACTTAGATTTATACATATAGGATAAGCAGCGACAGCGTAACCTATAGTTGGGTTGCAAATCTCGGTAATAATAAATTGAAGTAAGTGTTATGGTATAGTATGACCCACCTAGATGTAGTAAAGCCATAAGGATAGATAACCGAGGCTATGAAACAAGATATATCAATAGTTGTAAGTTCGACAAAGTACCGAGTGAAAAACTTCAGTACACCTATAGATGCCGAGAGGTATAGCTTGTCGAGTTCTTTATATGTTCCCAAAGAGAGGCCTAGAGATTGGCTAAAAGCTGGAGGAAAAAGGAGAAATAGTCGCATAGGCACACATACAAGGTCAGATTGTACAGGTTGCATGAAATAAAGTAGAAATAGTTACGAAATTGGAAGAATTTCAACCACAAGTCATGGTGTGAGAAATAGTCCTAAAGGGGGGATGTTTTTTGATATCAAATGGACCTCCCCAGAAGGTAGTTTTAATAACCTTTGGATTTATTCACAGAACAGTTAGCTAGATGGAAAGGACAGTATTAAAACCATCTGTAAGAGCTATCAGTGCACCAGTCAACATTCGAGGACGAATATTCCAAAGGGGGGAATGATGTTACACCCCATAGTTTCCTATGTGAAAGTACATCTTAAGTAAATTGACGTAAGCTCTAAAATGAGATCATCTCAGAAAGTAAATGTTACAACCATATTCACGTACGTTGGCTCATGCCATGAGTTAATCGACGTAAACATGAGAAGAGATTATCTTTGAGATGATAATAAGTTAATCTTACTGATCTTAAATGATACAAGAGTGTATAAGAGTGATTAACACGTATTAGAAGTTAAACGAATCAAGGATGTTGTAACTCGTATTTTTGGGTAAACCTAGGGGTGATTGGTATTCTCAAGAAGTCGTGTTTTAAGGTAGTTGAATCATATAATATCCACATCATAGTCTTGAAGTCAAACGAGTTATGAAACAAAAGTCGACAAGAGTTGTCGCAACTTAGGTTCATAGTTTTACTTAAACTTTAGGTAAAATGTTATTAAGCTTTTATCCCAATATAGTTAGAATTACAAGATGATCTACCCACCAAATTGAAGATCTATGAGTCTAGTTTACAACGCGTTAAACCCCTTATAAATACGACATTGGAGTAGAGAGATACAGACATTTTCGCGAGACTGCACAAGCTGCTAGGTGACAAGTAGGTGGGTCACCTACTTGGTTAAATGATAGCCCAAAAGAGGCAATTTAGGGTTATCAAAAGAGCCCATTAAAATTATTATCTCTTGAAATATATCCCTCATTATATTTCACAAATAACCACACCTAAACCCCTGCAAACTTCCTCCCAAAAGTTATCCACAAACCCTAATTGATTTTCCCTCTCTTTCAAGTTCAAATTGGGGGTAAACCCTAGAGTTTGAAGAACCAAGATAAGGACTGAATTATCCAGAAAGTAAGGTGAGTTTACTGCTCTCTTTCATTCATTTTTTTGTGCTGTAAATTCATGGTAATTAGTTTTATACTTGTAAGAACTCACGGGACGGTGATCGGAAGCCGTGAGTTCGAGTTATTCACTTGTAGCGGACTGTTTTGCGGACTGTTTTGTGTTGTCGTTGGGCTGAGTGTTTTACTACTGTATTTTGGAGTTTTGTAGGAGGAAGGGTATGGATAAAAACCATATATATGTAGGGTTGTGTGTTGGTTGTTCATCGTAACATTTCCGGGTCATTTGACACGTTTATGGTGGTCATCTTATGTATGAAGTTATTAGGTTGTGTGTGGACTGTTTTGGGAGGCTCAATTTGATTATTATTGATGTTGTTTGGGCTGTTTAGTGATTTTTTGACTTTGGTGAAGTCATATATATAAGGGAGGTGCTTTCCGTTTCATCGTAAAATAGGTTGTGGTCGATACACAATAGTTATGACGCTTAAATGATAACGATAGTGTCGTTTCTCTTATTGTAGACTAAGGAGTCGTGACAATTGCATAGCTTGAGATTGGGGCAGTATATACAAGGTATGTGAGGCTATCCCTTTCCTTATTTTGCACGACTCCGATTGTACATAATGCAATGAACGAGCTTCCAAAGATACTCTACTCTTAGAAGCTAGCAGTACTTGCATTGTTTCCCTTCTTATGGAACAATTGATGTTGAGGTTGCTCCTCTTATTCTTATGTTATCAATGTTGATGGTACTTCCTGATTCTTATAATATTCTTGATGAAGAGTTAATCCTAATAATGTGTACGGAGAATATCGACCTTACGTCACTTCGAAATGTTCAGGACATGATTTCAATGAGTCCTACATGCATTATATATATGTGTCTATTTTAATATACCGAGTCGCACTATAGTCGGCCGGGTATGGCACCTATTGTGCAACCACTGATCAGTTGGGTTTACCGAGTCCTCTTTGACTCCGGGTATGATATGATGATGATGATGCCCAGTGAGGCAGATATTGATACGATAATGATGATGCCCACAGAGGCAGATGTTTTTAAAAGATTATGTATATATATGTATCATGCATTTCATTTTACTGTCTCTTAGAAGCACTCAGATGTTACAGGTTGTATCTTCTCTACCTCTCTTTACATTATTGTTCATATTTATATTGATCTGCCTTACATACTCAGTACATTATTCGTACTGACATCCTTTTTATTTGTGGATGCTGCATGTCGTGCTGCAGGTCCTGATAGACAGGTAGATGCAGTTCCCCCACCACAGTAGGCTTTCCAGTTCAGCGGTTATAGGCGAGATCCCTTCTCCGGACTTGCCGTGGTCTTGGTATGCATTTTTGGTTATAGATATTATAGGTATGTCGGGGCCCTGTTCCGATGTTGCATTACTTAGACAAGTGTCGGCTTATGTATAGTTTGGNTTATCCCATGTTATCCATGTTCATTCCATTATCTATCATTGTTTGGTGTTCATAATCCATATCTACCACTTATATTGATCTCGTCAGCCCTTAAAGATAATAAGAAGATTAGATAAAATGTACGTTGGTGCTCGGCATGTATGTCCCGGGTACTAGTCATGATCCTCCAGTTTGGGTCGTGACAAACTTTGTATCAGAGCAAGTCTGTCCTAGGGGTTGTCTATGAGCCGTGTCTAGTAGAGTCTTGATTATTGATGTGTAGCGTGCCACATTTATAATCAAGAGACAACGTGACATACATCTAGGGTTGTTACCTTCTTCCTAAATCTAGATCGTGAGTAGAGTTGGGTCCTTAGTGTTGTATCTAATATTAACCTTTTTTTTATTCAGTGATGCCTTCGACTAGGAAGCAATCGATTAGTAGAAGACTTGATATAGCTACGGGAGAGGGTACCAGTCAGGTGCCTCAAGCCAGAGTAGGCCAAAGTGAGGCTCAGAGTGAGATGCCGTCTCATACCTCATCTACTCCATCTCATCCAGAGGATATTAGGAGGAACCCAGCACCACCAGTTCCTCCGTCTGGCCCTACAGAGCAGGATATGTGGAGTGCGGTGCAGTTGTTGACTAGCTTGGTAGCTGCTCAGGCTTAGAGGCAGAATACTGGTGTTGTTGATAAACCGGATAGTACGAGAGTTTGTGATTTTATTAATCTAGACCCCTCCAGTGTTTACCGGATCAGACCCCAAGGAGGACCCACAGACCTTTATTGACCAGGTTCATCGTACACTACGGGTTATGCATGCTACAGATACAGATGCAGTAGAGTTGGCTTCATATCGGTTACGGGATTTAGCGGTTTTCTGGTATGATAGTTGGGAGAGATCCAGGGGTCTGAATGCCCCTCCAACTGTGTGGAAGGAATTTTCTAAGGCCTTTCTTCGTCACTATTTTCCCATTGAGATACGACGAGCTAGAGCTGATAAGTTCTTGAACCTTAGACAAGGTAATATGAGTGTGCGAGAGTATGGCATGCAACTTGATTCTTTAGCAAGGTATGCTCCTTATATGGTGGCCGAGATAAGTGATAGGGTGCATATGTTCGTGAATGGGTTGGGACCACATCTGATAAATGAGTGCACGACAGCCTCCTTGGTGGAGGGCATGAATATTTCCCGTATTCAGGCTTATACTCAGACCCTAGAGGATCGTAAGCGCCAGCAAGGGGCATATAGGGAGTAGGATAGGGGCCAGCATAAGAGGGCGAGGTTTGTAGGGTATTCTCATGACTTCAGGTAGTGTTAGGCCCCAGTTTTTGAGGAGTTCGGCGCCGCCTGTAGCTAGTGCTCCTCCACAGTTTCATAGGCCTTGGTATGATCGATTTACCTATTCTGGTCCAGGTCAGAGTTCGCGGGCATCAGGCTCGCAATATCATAGGGATACTAGTCAGACGAGACTCCCAACACCCCATTGTGATCAGTGTGGCAAGACCCACTTTGGACTGTGCCGTCGAGGTTTTGATGCGTGCTACTCTTGCGGACAGCCTGACCATATGAAGCGGGATTGTCTTAATGGTGGTGGTATGGCTCAGCCAACTGGATCTGTGTCTGGTTCTTCCTCATCAGTTCAACCTCTAGCATGGGGTTTTCAGCACTCGACAGGTCGTGGTAGAGGTAGAGGTGCAACGCCGAGTTCGAGTGGTGCTCAAAATTGAACCTATGCTCTAGTAGGTCGACAGGATCTCGAGTCGTCTCAGGATGTTGTTACAGGTATATTGTATGTGTTTTCTTACGATATATATGTGTTGGTTGATCCGGGATCTACATTATCATATTTTACACCTTTTGTGGCTAATAAGTTTGGCGTTGAACCTAAATTGATAAGTAAACCACTTGCGGTATCTACTCCGATAGGAGATTCTGTGATTGCTAGAAGGGTATATAAAGGTTTCACAGTGATGATTTGTAGTCGTCAAACCTCGGCGAATTTATTTGAATTAGAAATGGTTGATTTCGACGTGATAATGGGAATGGACTAGTTGGCCTCATGCTATACAAATGTTGATTGTCGTACGAAGATGGTTAGGTTTCAATTTCCTAATGAACCCGTCATTGAATGGAAAGGGAACATTGCTACGCCGAAAGGTAGGTTTATTTCCTATCTTAAGGCAAGGAAGATGATCTCAAAAGGGTACATTTATCATCTCATTCGCGTTAGGGATGCGGAGACAAAGCCGCCTACTCTACAATCAATCCCCGTGGTCAATGAATTTCCAGATGTTTTCCCAGATGAACTTCCAGGCCTTCCACCTGAAAGGGAGATTGAGTTTAGCATTGATGTATTTCCTGACACTCAACCCATATCTATTCCTCCATATAGGATGGCCCCGGCAGATTTGCGCAAGTTGAAGGTGTAGTTGAAGGACTTGCTAGATAAGGGCTTCATTAGGCCTAGCACCTAACCTTGGGGTGCGCCAGTCCTGTTCGTGCGGAAGAAAGACGGGCCGTTACGGATGTGTATCGACTATCGACAGTTGAATAAGTTTACTATAAAGAACAAGTATCCACTTCCAAGGATTGACGACCTGTTTGACCAACTCCAGGGTGCCAAGTATTTCTCCAAGATTGACTTACATTCAGGGTATCATCAGGTGAGGGTTAAGGAGAAGGATATTCCAAAGACGGCCTTCCGGACAAGATATGGGCACTTTGAGTTCTTGGTGATGTTGTTTGGGCTAACAAATGCCCCAGCAGCTTTTATGGATCTCATGAATACTGTATTCAGGCCCTATCTTGATGTGTTCGTGATCGTATTCATTGATGACATTTTGGTGTATTCTCGTTCGGAGGCGGAACATGCGGGCCACTTGCGGATAGTATTACAGATGCTTCAGGATCGTAAGTTATATGCTAAGCTCTCCAAATGTGAATTTTGACTGAACTCAGTAGAATTCCTTGGACATGTGATATCTGACGAGGGTATTAGTGTCGACACTCAAAAGATCGATGCAGTAAAGAATTGGCCGAGACCTACAACACCATCAGAAGTCCGCAGCTTCCTGGGGCTAGCAGGATATTATAGGCGATTTATAGAAGGGTTTTCCTCTATATCATCACCATTGACTAGGTTAACACAGAAAGCTACTAAGTTCCAGTGGTCTGACGCTTGTGAACGAAGTTTTCAGGAGTTAAAGAATCGATTGACATCTGCGCCAATGCTCACTCTCCCAGAAGGAACAGAAGGTTATGTGGTATATTGTGATGCCTCGGGTATAGGTTTGGGGTGCGTATTGATGCAACATGGGAAGGTGATTGCTTATGCATCAAGACAATTGAAGAAGCATGAAGAGAATTACCTGACCCATGATTTGGAATTGGATGCAGTAATATATGCTTTGAAGATATGGAGGCACTACTTATACGGCGTCCATGTTGACATCTACACAGATCACAAGAGCTTACAATACATCTTCAAGCAGAAGGAGTTGAATTTGAGGCAGCGTAGGTGGCTTGAATTACTGAAAGATTACGATGTCAAAATATTGTACCATCCCGGTAAAGCCAATGTTGTGGCATACACTCTCAGTCGTAAGTCAATGGGAAGCTTAGTACACATTGAGGCAAGTAGACATGGGTTGACTA